>JAAAIY010000062.1:0-27988 GCA_016098105.1 Actinomortierella wolfii
CCTTCAGGCCCTTCAGACTGTTGTAGAAATCCAGGAGTGTTATGTTGGCCAGAGTGCTGGATAGGAAATCAATTCTTCCATACACGAATAGCAATTTTTACGCGCGCGATTTCCAAAGATGTAGCGAGCTGAGTCATCGGAGAAACTGGACGCGACTCGGACTCAAACTCGGCTGTATCGCCTTCATATACTGTTTCTTCGTCTGAGAGGCACGCTTTGTCAAGGGTGGTAGAAGGGAGAAGCTGGAGCTAACTGAAATTGCCATGAGGGGCGAAATGCTGGAGTGCGAACGGTTTAAAGTGGCAATATTGTCTAACAAAGTGGGGAGAGGAAGAGAACAGCAAAGTGGATAGCAAGGTAGAACGCGTGTTTATTGTTTACTTCCCTTTGTTGCCAGCCTTTTCGTGACATGTCTTTTTGGATTCAAGTGCCACCAACTATAATCTTGGGACTACCACAGGAATATAAACTCAACAGTCATCTTGAACTAGGCGTTAGCCTTGTGGAATCCACTGTCCAACAGTTTGCATGTAGGAATGGCGTTTTGGAAGCCGGGTACCGTGGCACCAGGTATATGCAATGCCAGGGTTGAAATCTATGTACATCATTCAAAAGCATGGACAAAGTCAATGATTTACATGAATACTGACTCATTGACGATTGTGCGAATTAGGGAGCTTGGTGGACCGCGAGAATGAGCGGGACAGTGAGGCCGTCGTCCTGGCCTTTCCAAACAAGAGACACATCCACATGACAATGAAGGATCAGAGACAGAGACTTCCTGTCTACAAACACAGTATGCTTTGTTGCATCAGGAGTTGTCTGCCTCAGAAGAATTTTATTGTATCGTGCGCAGAGAAACTTATGATTATTGCATTTGCTCTTTTGCCACACCACTCAACCAGGGACTGAACTGCTCTACCTGGTTGAAATGCACCAGGTCGTCATACTTGTTGGTCAGACAGGATCGGGAAAGACGACGCGTAAGAATTAGCGTGTAGCACACCCATAACGCCCTGTTTATTAGCTCGAACATGAACAACCTCGCCGTATGATTTATCTAACATATCTGGATATAATTCAACTTTCCCCCTCTTCCATAGAGATTCCACAATATCTACATGAGGCAGGATGGACGGCGCAAGGACGAGTTGTTGGATGCACACAGCCACGTCGTGTAGCTGCCATGACAGTGGCCCAGCGTGTTGCGGAAGAAATGAATGTTGAGTTAGGAAAGGAGGTCGGATACCTTGTCAGATTTGATGACTGTACAGACTCGAAGAAGACACATATCAAATACATGACCGATGGCATGCTCTTTCGTGAGGTTCTCGTGGACCCATTGCTGAGCCGCTATAGCGTCATCATGCTGGATGAGGCACATGAACGGAGCTTGTACACAGATATTCTTCTCGGTATACTGAAAAAGTATGCACAGGGGTTTGATTCTAGACGGAGAAACAAGACATCTCAAGCAGTGTTCGACCATTCAGACATGACATGCAAGCATCGACTTATTCACTCCTTTATGCCTACGCCTTTCCTCTATTTGTACAATAGAATTCTAAAGAAGCGACCAGAGCTGAGGATTATCATTTCATCCGCCACATTGGATGCAGAAGAGTTTGCAGCATTCTTCTCAAGAAAATCAGTTTTAGAAGAGCATCAGAAGCAGCCGCTGTTTGGTCGACTGAATCATCCTGATTATTACAAGGCAGCGATACTCTCTGTGGAGGGTCGAATGTATCCTGTAGATGTACATTTTCTGGCCGAGCCTTGCTCGGACTATGTCGAAAAGGCCATTCAGACTGTCTTTGACATCCACATAAGGGAGCCTGCAGGCGACATCTTAGTCTTCATGACTGGTAGAGAAGAGATTGAAACTGTTGTTGCACAAATTACCGAAAGAGCGACTACTCTCCCACCAGGCAAATACGCCAACATTTTACCCCTACCCATCTATGCTGGTCTGACTGCCGAAGAACAATTGCTTGTATTTGATGAAGCCGAGCGAGGCACGCGGAAAGTGGTCGTCGCAACCAACATTGCCGAAGCGTCCATCACCATCCCTGACATCGGATATGTTGTTGACTGTGGATTTGTGAAGGTACTGTACATTGTATTTCTTATATGTACCATTTAGATCTGTTTTGATCTCCATATTTTTTTTGTCCAGAAAATTGATTGTTAGTAGATGAAATAAATGTACATAAACTAACCACCACTTCTCTAACACCCCCTGATCATAGATCCGCGCGTACAATCCAAGGACAGGCATGGAAACGTTGACAACAACGGCAATCTCGCAGGCTTCAGCGCAACAGAGATCTGGGCGAGCTGGCAGAATGCGAAATGGAAAGGCATACCGACTCTATACTTCAAGTGTTTACACCGACCAGATGCGCCCAGCCTCTGTCCCCGAAATCCAGCGTTCCAATCTAGCTGGTCTTGTGCTACAACTCAAGGCACTTGGCATTGAGAATGTACTCCGTTTTGATTATTTTACCAGTCCACCAGCTGAGATGATGAGCCGAGCTCTAGAACTCCTCTTTTCGTTGGGAGCCCTCGACAACTACGGACGACTAACTATCCCGCTCGGCATGCGACTGGCAGAATCGCCATTGGACCCCATGTTGAGCAAGATTCTGTTGGAGTCGGAGCGGTTTGGCTGTTCTCACGAAATTCTCACTATAGCCGCGATGGTATCTGTTCAAGTAAGTACTCGGTCTTTTTTTTGCATTTTCTTACCTTAGTAGGAAGACATCAAGCAGTTGTAATTGTACACATCTCAGCGGAGTACTGTCATTGGGCGGGAAAACGTGTGAGGATAAAACCAAGGAGTTCAACTAGGGGAAACCACACTAACCTTAAAACACAACGCCTCCTTATCGCTTTGCCGTCTTAGAATGCGTTTATCAATCCGACCAGTCAGGCATCGGAGGAGGAACATCGCAAGTTTGGCGCACAGGAAGGAGATCATCTCACACTGTTGAATGGTAAATAGAGGATTGGTCGGAGGAAATGAATAGTGTACCACACCAGTGACATGCGGAGCGCCAACGGAAGGTGTATGGGCGTTTAAGGTACACTCCAAAGTGTGTGAAGCTCTTCTCACGCGTTATTGTTTTGTTTTTATTTTTCTCCCTTATGTTCTTCTGTGGAACATTTCCTTTTTTTTCTTGCAACTCTAGTGTACAATGCCTTTGTGCGGGAAGGGAAAAAGTCCGGCAAGTGGTGTCACAACCACCATCTCAACTTCAAGACAATGTCACGGGCACTTGCTATCCGATCACAACTAGAGCGATATCTTGTACGCATCCTCAAAGTGGCAGGACCGGGAGATCTGACGTCGGTGATGGACTCGTCTGGACTCTCGACCCGGTGGCCAAAGGAGAGAACCAATAAGACGTTCACCATGGATGAGATTGAAAAGAAAGCGGTATCGGCCATCAGGAAGTGTCTAGTATCGGGGTATTTTGCGCAGGCAGCGAGAATCTCGACAGATGGTACCCACTGGATCAGTGTCCGTGAGTCATCATCTTCTAGACCAACGCGACTATGGATGCATCCGACGTCGATCTTGTTCAAGCGTTCCCCCAAGTGGGTTATCTTCCACGAAGTGACTGAGACCGCCCAGGGGAAGGCCTTCATGAGGGAGGTCACGGAGATTGAGCCGAGTTGGCTAGAGGAGCTAGCGCCACACTTTTATCAGCTACAAACAAACAGACAGCATCCATAAGTCCTGTTTTGTTCTCTCCGAGTTCAAAAAAAAACCCCTCCCTGCTCTCGACAGGATGTTTGAGAACCACATGATGGGGATAGCATGCATCCATGATTTTCTTTTCATTTGTAACCTTCAGGAACAAAAGTCTTTATTGAGTAGTCAAACAGAGTCTCAAACGTCAAGGAATAATAACCTCACGCAATCAGCCCCCCAACGATGACCGAGGAGGTGTTTTCCCTTCTCACGACCTCGAAGGTCCTCGCACCATCAATAGCCACGTGCGCTGATTGGCTGGCGAGCCTCGGAGATGAGTACCTTTGTGGTAGTGCGGGGCCGAGAGGGTACACCTTTGAATGAATACCCCTCAACCCCCCTCCAATCTCATAAATATAAAGATGAAAATCGTCTTTTCTTTTGTCCCCTCACACTTTTTATTCTGTTTGAAAGCTCGATCCACCCAAAGGGTTATTACAACAGATTATCTAATATACACTCTCTTGGACCTGCACCCTTTCTCTCTTTTGCTTCCATCCCACTTTCTCCACACACATCTTGTTTTATTCCACTTTCCACTGCACTGCCTCTCTACTCTTCCTAGACTAGACACCCTCTACCTTACTTTGCAACCACTCAAAAACACATAAACAATGCGGTGCCTTTGGTCCCTTTCAGCCACCGCTGTGGCTGTCACGCTGTGCCTGGCCTTGGCTGCACCATCCTTGGTTGGTGCTGATGTTGTGGTTCCTCAGCAACACAGTCGGTCGACGATTGACCTCGGACTGGCTCACATTAACCTCAACAAGAGGCAAGACGACCATGACCACGACCATGACCACCCTACTCCTTCGACCACCCCTTCTTCTCCAGCAATTGGTCCTACGCCGACGTCATCCTCTTTGCCTGCGCACGACGACCATGACCATGACCATGACCACGCCCACGACCACGACCATGGCGATGGTAGCGGGGATAGCCATACGGAAGAAAAATCTCACTCACATGGTCCTGCTCGGTAGGTTTCATTCACCTCCTGAATCTCTCTTTGCACATACACTGTTTAGTCTATAATCTATCCCTTTTTTTCCCAGTGTTTCCCTTCCCCACCCCTCTCCCTAATGTTTGTACATCATACTTGCATCTCTGTATGGCTTTAGAGCCTATTCCTCTTTCCATCATTGTTTTCTGGGCACAATCGATCCATCATATCTCAGGATCAATCCGGATGTCTGTTGGTGCTGTTGTGCCCTGAAGTACAGTACTGTGCTTTGGGCAGGTCCATCCCAGCAACAACGTTTGTTTACAAATCTTGTCGGCTTGAAACGCTCCCATCCCATCAGCCAGTCATATTACAATTTTCCCAAAAGGGAAAATGGGAATATAAGTTTTATTATCGTCTCTTCCTCTCCTCCTCCCTCGTTCTTGCCACCCAATCGCTGTTACGGATCATAATGCACATGCACGCTTGTCTCCAGGGTCTAACTAACCGTTTACTTTCTTTTTCTCCCCTTCTTTCTCTAACGTTGCTGCCGTCCTCCATCTTTTTCACCCGACTCCTCTTTCTCTCCTTGATCTCCTATATCTCCACCTCTACATCCATCTACTTGTTGGCTGTTGGATCGTGTGCTGCATGATCAACAGAACCTGTGACCCCCACAACCACGACCATGGTGAATACAAGCTGTGGCAGCACATCGTGGCTCTTTTTGCTCTCATTGTCGTCGCTGGCTTTGGATGCCTGATCCCTATCCTCCTAAAGGATACAGCCCGTTCGCGTTTCTTTGTCCAGCTGGGCAAGTACTTTGGTGCTGGTGTCGTCCTGTCCGTCGCCTTTGTCCATATCATGCCCCAGGCTCTCTTCTCGCTCACCCACCCATGTCTCTCCAAGGCTTGGACCGATGACTACCCTAGCTATGCTCCTCTCATCATGATGATCTCTGGTCTTAGTATGCTGGTGATCGAATATCTTGCTTCCACTCTCACTGTCCAAGTCGAGGCTTCCAGCAAGTCTTTGGCTGCCAAGCACGACGAAGAGCATGGTCACCCTGAAGGCGACAAGAAACATACAGATGCTACCACCTCGTCGCTTTCGTCCGGCCACGGTGCTGCCCATGATAGCCATCGTGATGATGGCTGCAGCCACGCCCATGGACTGACACTCCTGCAGTGTGGACCAGGCGTTTCGACCAAGGTATCGACGTACATGCTCGAAGTCGGTATCGCACTGCACTCTGTGTTCATTGGTGTTGCCCTCGGTGTCCTTGCTGGCTCAGAGTTTGTCGCCATGACCATTGCTATTTGTTTCCACCAGTTCTTTGAGGGTATTGCACTTGGCTCACGTATTGCTGAACTGTCGTTCACACGCCGCATCCTGGTCCCTGCACTGCTGGTCAGTGCCTTTGCCCTGGTGACTCCTTTGGGCATGGCCATCGGTATGGGCGTGCGCTCGACATACAATGCCGACTCGGTCACCAATCTCATTGTTATGGGCATCTTCGATTCCGTTGCTGGCGGTGTCCTGCTCTACACTGCCTTTGTCACCTTGCTCGGAGGTGATATCCTGTACAGCGAGCGATTCCGTGCAGAGTCCCGAAACGCCAAGGCCGCATACTTGGCTGCCGTCTGGGCCGGCGCCGGTATTATGGCTGCAATTGCTCTGTGGGCTTAAAAAAAGCAGCAGCATATTGCCAATTTCTCGTTACATGAGTATTGATACTCACGTCTTGGTATCATTCTTCAAGCACAATCAAGACAAGACAAAAAAACGGACGAGAACACACGATTACGGATGGATGGATGGAGACGCGGAGGAGGTGATGGCAAAAAAAGATGTGTTAAGCCTTAGGAATGAAGTTTTGTTTCTTCGTTCCGACCTGGAGGAGTTTTGTGCAAAAAACAGGACAAGCTCGAGGTGGTCTATTGCACTTTGTATAGCTTTTGGCTGGCTTCTTTTTTCGTCACCCCTTTCTCACTGTACTTTTATACCATTTAACACTCATAATTAGCATTATCATCAATAACACCTTTAAATCATAAGTTTTTTTTTCTTTAGTTTGATTGAGGATTTCTTCATGTGTGCATCTTTTGCTGGAGTGAATGCTACTCTGAACTGTGTCAGTATTTAGGGTTGGGGAAAGCTCTTGGACCTTCCTGTCTTGTCTGGCAACATGATAATTTTCATGAAACCCACTAGCGTGCGCACTGCAGCAAATCTACCAACTATCTCCCATATCGTGTATGGCGCTCCAGTAGTCTCTACAACGCTCAACTTACCATTTAGAAGCTCGGTCGTCCATCTTTTGACTAGTTGAAAACTGATTAATCAGCTCGTCAAATTTCATGCAAACATGATTTTTTTGGTCTTGTGCAAGCTTTTCCACTCAGTCCTGAACATCCAGCAAGTTCCTCTAGTCCTTTATACACTATTGCTTAGCGTATTGGATGCAAACGTTTTTACTCACACGTCTTCCCTTGGCTTGCCTGCGTGTCCAAGCTCCAGTAAAAAAGCAATGACACGGTCAGTAGTAGAAGAGAGAAGCAGATTCAGCTTGCATAGTTTTGGTCTTTGTAAGGTTGCGCAGTTGAATGCACTGCGCCCATGGAGGCAACCATGGAACCAGTTTTCCCGATTTGATCTCACCAATACAGTTGCAAGTGTACACTCAGTGGAAACAGAGGAGCTCACAAAGGTTTAGCAGACCAATAATAGAGTATGCTCATCGCAAACAATGGGTCCAACAAGAGGGGGCACAACCCCTCCCCCCCTCTTTTAAAAGCTATTCTTGAGATCTTGAGATCTCATACAATAGAAGAAAAAACGTGCATCCAGAGGCAGTGTTTGTTTTCATATATCCAAGACTTACTGGAAGCTTGTTTGGGAGCTTATTTGAGGACCTCATTCATTGATTGTCTTTTTCATGTACCGCTTCCATTTACATTCCCATCCTCTCAGTACTCGACATTACAGTGCCTGAGTTGCTTTTCGTGGTCTCTCAAACAAAGTGTTAAATGCGACTCTATCGCCGTCTGCTTGGTCGCGTCCTCTTCCGGACAGCCACAGCTTCGCTGTTGATGACCACGGCCTCCGCCCAATCAAATCCTCCGCCACAGAACGGTATCAACCCACTGGGTGAAACAGTCGATGCGGCCTCGGTGTTTGAGGACGGCCATCAGCTCTACGTGATCGGCGGCCGGTCGGGTGGTGGCAACGAATGTCTCTCAGACGTGCTGGTCTTGGACCTCGCCAACCCTTGGACGATCGATCGTCCATCCTATCGTATGTTGCCCGAGGGCCAACCAAGCTGTTTTCCAACTGCTGTTTGGAGTCGAGGTGGAAGTAAAGCGGATACGACCAACAACAGTAACAACGGTCGCCAAGAAATCATTGTTTTCAACCGGGAGAATATTACTCGATTCGACCTCGCCTCTCAGACGTGGAAAGTTCAGGCAGGAAGTCTTGTGATGGGGACAATCCCTTATCCAGGGATAGGACGACGGGCCAGTATAGATCCAACGACGGACAAGGTATATCTTCCAGGAGCTTCGTTGGGTACAGGTGGGCTGTTGCAGTATGATCCTTTGACTGGATTCACGACCGATTTGCCACAGCCGAATGCAACGCTCGATATCAGTTCGTATAGCTTTGTCTATTCCGAATTGAGACGGTCGTTCATCCTCTTTGGGGGTGATTTGAGGGATCAGGGTGGATTAAATGGGGTCACTTATGAGTTTTCACCAGACATTAATAGCTGGTCTATACTGGTAAGCTTACAAAAAAAAGGTTTTTACCTGTGTGTGTAAAGAGGCGCCCCTACCTCGTCGTTCCATTTCATCCTCGAATTAAGCACCTCCTGAATTCTATGGACCTAATACTACTTAGAGTACAATGGGTGATATCCCACCCACTCGAAAGAGTCACTGCATGGTGCCAGGTGAGATAATTTTATTCATATCCTTTCATTTTCTAATACTGATGTCCGAGAGATATTGTTTACTGGAAGAGCAAAGCTAACACATTTCTTATCCATAACAAAAAAACAACAACTATAGCACATGGAGGACGAATGATGGTGCTTTATGGAGGCTATGGCTCTGGTAAACTGAGTGACATTTACATGCTGGATGTTCAACAACTTTCATGGAAGCGAGGTACACCAGGAGGAGCAGCCAATGAACGGTCCAATCACGTTTGTGCCGTATCAGGAGATATGTTCATTGCCTGGGGAGGTATGTTACCAATTATAATGACAAAATATTACATTCTCTTAGTGATGGTTCCATGCTGTAAAAAAATGAAGAACAAAAACATAGGGCTAATGCAGTGTTTTGTATATTCGTTCTCAAAAATATGAAATAGGACAAGCAGCAAAGAACATTGTCGGTGTTTATAACCTCAAGACAAACGAATGGCAGCCCAACTTTTCACCGCCGCCTGCTGCACCAAAAGATACTCCATCCGGATCTAGCAAGTCCGCGTTAGCAATTGGGCTGGCGGTAGGACTGACCGTCCTCGTAGTCCTCATCGTTGGCATTTACTTTTATATCAGACGACGGCGGTCACAACAGCGACCTGATTCACCCAATGAAGAAAGCCGTGATGATCGTGGTGATGAGAAATGTGGTCGACCAAAACCACACGATGACCCTGCCAGCACTAATGGGGCACTTGCAGAAGAAACACTAGGCAAGGAAGAACATTTGCGTTCTGCAGCACTGACATCTCAATCGTTGGGAAGGAACCCATCGACCGTCATTGGAGACGAATCGACGACAATGATTTCTGAGAGCAGCGGCACTCTCTTGTCCTCCAAGGCCCGTGCATCGCCAAGAAGCCCACATACGACTCTCGGCGAAGGTTCTAGACCGGTGGTCTTGCCTGGGCCACAGGCATTACGTGAGAACAAAGACAAAGATTAATCAGCAGCGACAGATCCTCATAATCATTTTCTCATTCAACCCACATTTGCTCCGTTGCACGCTAATCAAGAATTGACCATACACATCGAATCATACTGCTAATAAAAGCTAATGTCATAATTTATATTGTCCATGTTAATACTCGTTCTTAACAGAGTTTGTTCACTGCTTACTTATCGTTTTTTCTTTATTGTGACTACCAGGCACTTTACCAGTTGGCATTCATTCTCAAAAAGGGAAAAAAATGTCAAGTTGCCGCGAAAATACGCGACTCTAAAAACCTGTGTGTCAACTGATCAGAGCAAATGAAAGGTAGTGACCGGACGAAAAGAAAAAATAAAGGTAACTCAGGGATGGTGTTCGAGATTCTGAGTTTGTTCCTGGCTGTTCTTGCTGTAATATCGTAAGCTTTACACCTTCGGCTGAAAATATTGCACGGCGAATGCTCTCCTGCTTATAATCGCCTTGTGCATTTTCATCGGAAATGCGTATGGGTTACAAAACAGCGTCCAGTGGCTGAAACATCTGCCTACAGTTTTCTTCATGGGCAAAGAACATTTTGAAACGTGTAAGGAAACCACAGACGAGATTCGAAAAATGAGGCGTCGCTAGTTAGAGCAAAGAGCATTAGCAACACAAGGGACAGGCAGGGACACGAGTTTGAACCCCCGACACGATTCCTAGACATCTACGCCTGGTGTCAGAGTTGTGATTATCCGAAATGCGTATAGATGGTACACAACTATTCCTAGGATAGATGAGATAATAACAAAGAAAACAAAATAAAAATCGACTGTGGACAATAAAAGACGAATGAATTGCAAAAAGAAAAAAAAGTGGTGTTCTGGAATGCCAATACACTGGTTACACACGCTTCTTGTTATTATGCGCTAGGTAATCAACTTCGCCAATGGCTGCTCAGAGACCGCCGATTTCCCAACAATAAGAATAAAGGAACATACTGCGGATAGAACAAACAAATAATAACAATATTAGAATGGAAAGTGATACTTCTCACGCTTGATGAGACAATATGAGGAGATCGAAAGTATGTTATTGGACTGTTGAGTGCCCAACACCATAGACGCCAAAGCGCAGATTGTCACCGAGTCATCGATTAAACTTGATTTTTTTTCTTCTTCTACCATGGTCACTATCCGGGTCCGAGGGCTATGTACCGCCATGTACCAGTTGCAGGTCAAACGAGACTAACCAAATAGCGCAACAAATGTTTGGGGAGGGTGGACAAAACAGGAGACCCTTCCAAGTTTCTATTTACTTGTAAGAGTGAATATTTGTTGGGATTCACTCCTTCGGTCCCACTTGTGGAGCGCACGTCATACATGGTATCACAATACCAAAGTTGCTTTGTTCACCAACGAGGCCATTGGTGGTCTAAGCCAAAGCATTCCAGAAAGACAAAACACAGACTGGGAATGTGGGACAAAGAACGCCTCAAGGGGCCGAAACCGACAAATGAGAGCTCACGTATTTTTCTTTGCAACACCAAAATGCGATAATATCTTGATGGGAAATCGTTTATGACAGAACATTGGACTGCATTGAGCTCTCATCTGCCCATACACTGGAGAAAACCCTAAGTCTGGTGCACTTTGAGGGGGGGGAGGATGCATTTCCCCTACCTTACCTTTTTGCTCTCACGTTTTGCACTGAATGATGAAGAGGAGCATAGACGCGCATTTGCCTGTTTCAGTTAAGACAAATATGTCGTGCATCCCAGTTCCCTGAACAGTGGAGCTTCAGCATCTTTGAAAATGTTTGTTTTTGGTGGTCCGCTATCCGCGGTAGAAAAGAAAGACAGGAACGAGGCACACCTTTCTACCCACGCGAGGTCGGAGTATGATTGTCTCTAATGCGAGGGTCCAGTCCCTGCGCAGCCCTGCATGCCCCCTCGCAACGTGGGCACCCGGAGTCACGGGCACCATGCTGTGCGCTCTGGATATTCCATTACATCCTTTGACTTGTGGAGAGGAGCGAAGCCAAGAAGCCGAGGTAGGTGGTTACGGTTACGGTTTGAACGCGAACAGAGTTCACTAGCTGACTACTGGAAGGAAAAACCTCGGTCCTCATCTTTCCCCCTCCCCCTTATCCCCACACGCCCCTTGCTCACGTCTCCATATACTGCATTCCATAGACACCCTAACCCAGCAAAATAAAACAAATGCAATCAATGATTATCCTCATTATGAGGCTACATGGAGTTTCGTAGACAAAACGTTTATTGTTATGGTGCTCAGTCATGTTGCTTTCACTAGCCCAAAGAGGGGTTCAGCCCTTTTGCCTCTGCCTCCTCCCCAACGCAAAGACCGTTAGATAATGGGGTCTCTCTTTCTCCACTTTGGCATATACAGTACACACATAAACACATACACACATACACACATATACAAACACGTACCACTGTGGCTCACATTCCTGGGTATCCGTGCCTGAGAATTATGGTCATTATTATCAATTTGGAGAGAATAGTTGTCTACTTTGAGCAGTGTTTTGGAGGGGATGGGACATGGTCAATCTCTGCATGATAATTTCAATGTACTCTTTCTGCTAAAAGGTTGAATTTGAATGGAGGAGGAGCGGGCAACTTAAGATGTTTTATCCAAGGTAGTAATAGCATGTAGGCATCTCCAAGATTAGAAAGAGGAAGGATACGCGGTAGAGAACTGATAAAACCACAAATTCTGGTAGTTGGTACCCATTCTAGGGTTGCAGTCGTTGATCTTATAGGACGAGGGATGAACCTCATTTAGCACCGGTATGGCGAAAAGACAGTCTCTTAGAGAGAGTGTAGGAAGGCCCCTTCTCCCGTGAGTCAATTATCAGTAGAGGCTCTCCGAATATGAAAAATAACCGAGTATCTCTTTACTGTGCAGTCAGCGGTCTACTTACGGATTAGTTACATTTACAAAGTACTCCACCAATGTACATGCACGATAAGCTCCTCTGAAGATACATTCTTGTACTCTTGCCACCGCGTCCTAATAACCTGCAAGCATCCTCTTTTGTGCCTTGCAGAGTATCGGATCTGCAAATGGTATGAGTACACGATACCCATTCCATGTCACATATCCACTACTCTTGAAGAGACATGGTAGACTGCGTAAATGTCGGCCTTCTCTCATCAATAGAGACCTTCTGTCTAGGGCTGATGAGTAGAAGAACAAAAAAGAAACAATGGACATCCTCTTCTTGGGAAGGTTCGAAACTTTGTTTGCTCTAGTGAGCAGCACGTTCAAACAAAGAAACTTGAACGGCATGAACCCTACCGGGTGCAAAAAAGGGTCTTGCCAAGAGCCGAGCCCTAAACGTCAGGGTTTTCATGTCTAGACTTTTTAGAGTCTCTGGCAGCACTCACACACCCATACCATCGATTACAGTAAGAACATGAGGTCCCATAGCCAAAGGTTTCTAATAACAATATAGCCATAAACAAGTAGGGCCTAATGAGAACTGTTTATTTTTGGGGGGGAGGGGGAGAGAGGAGGAAGAGGATGAATGAAAGTACTATTTTCCCATAATCCGCATTAGCTTGCTAAACTCTTCCACTCAGCGATCAATGTCGCCATTGTAAAGAATCCCATGAGTTTGCGTATGAAAAAAGTGTAGCACCTTAACGCAATTGCTCTTGTTTACATCGCCTCTTCTATAACGCTCGCCTCATGGGAAAACTCTGAATCGAGCATGGTGTTTATTGTTTGCTTCCGTACCGGCGATTGCTTTTACTCTCTATTACAATGGATGGATAGAGTAGTAGAGAAAAGTACGGTAAAATGAATGACATGAACTAACGTGAGTTGTTGATGTGTTCATGTTTGTGTTTTTTGTGGTCACCAAAACACGAGGACATGAAGGAACGACATCCAATCGTTTTGGTTGTCGCGCAACGAGCCCGGCCCCTTGATTTGTGATCTTTGAGTACAATCTCTTGGGAATCCTCTCCCCTCCCCCTGTTTTGACGTTACTGAGTTACCAGTGAAGGAGGGCCGAGTGTTACGTACGTGCTGTTCTCCGTTGGACTCTTTAGTCTTGACAATGTTTTTTTTGTCTTCCAACTCGATTGTATACATGTTTGGAATCAGTGAAGAGAAAAAAAAAAAGAGAGACAGAGGCTCAAGTTGATTATTTTCTATCCATCTATTAGCATTGACAAATGACATTTTGGTCTCGATGCAAACAATATCCTACCAGACCAAAACTGTAAACAGCTGGTGGGAGAACGAACAAGCACAAGGGTCGCATTCATTGTGCATCGAGATTTTAGCCAAACAAATGAGAGGCTAGGCCAACATTACTCTTGGGAAACAAGCACATGGGAAAAGAGGCGGAACCATCCGACGTGCTCAAGCTCGATTGCTATTGGCTAGAGGCCCTTGATGACTTTTGTAATACCTTATTGTGTTGTTGAATACCCTGGCGAATATTACCTTTCTTCTTGGGAGGAATGGACTCCATCCCTCTCGTCATGGATTGTAATACTACATGGTTAACGAGAGCCTTCACTGGCACAAGAGACAATCCTCTCCATCCTACCTTGCAATCTTGTATAAATACGTGCCACATTCCCCACCTCCAGGTTTTGTTCTTCACCTCTCTCAAAGGCCCACTACTTCGAGTTAAAACATCTACCTTTTACTTTCACACACGCACTTTCAAGCACATTCCTTTCACCATGAAGCTGACTGGTCTCATCCTCATTGCCTGCGTTGCCATCGCCAACGCCGCTCCTCTCATCAACAAGAAGACTGGTGAGGCTATTCCCGACTCCTACATTGTCGTCCTCAAGAACGGTCAGTCCGCCGAGAACTTCCGTGGCAAGTTCAACGCCATCGCTCGCCGCCAGAACGGTCGCGGTCGCCCCGCCCTCTGGGACCGCACCTTCAAGAACGCCCTGAACGGTTTCTCTGGCTCCTTCAACAAGGGTGTCCTGGAGGAGCTTCTGGCTTCGGACGAGGTTGACTTCATCGAGCAGGACCAGATCGTCACCCTCAGCGGTACCCAGGTCTCGCCTCCTTCCTGGGGTCTTCCTCGCGTTTCCCAGCGCAACCTGGTCCCTGGTGCTAACTACTTCTACCAGGATGCTGCCGGATCTGGTGTCACCGCCTATGTCATTGACACCGGTATCAACACTGGTCACCAGGACTTTGGTGGTCGTGCCGTCATGGGCGCCAACTTCATCTCGGGCTCCATCAACACCGATGAGAACGGTCACGGTACTCACGTCGCTGGTACCATCGGTGGTACGCGCTTTGGTGTCGCCAAGCGTGTCAACCTGGTCGGTGTCAAGGTCCTGAACGCCCAGGGAAGCGGAAGCTTCTCGGGCATCATTGCTGGTATGGACTGGGTCACCCAGCGCGCCAACCCATCCCGCTCGGTCGTCAACATGTCGCTCGGTGGTGGCAAGTCGTCCGCCGTCGATGCCGCTGCTCTCCGCATGTACAACCGTGGTATTCCTCTCTTTGTTGCTGCTGGTAACGATGCCAACGCCGATGCCTGCAATGGCTCTCCCTCGGGTGCCCAGGGTACCTTCACCGTCGCTGCCTCTGACTCGTCTGACCGCTTTGCCTCCTTCTCCTCCTGGGGTCGCTGCTGCGACATCATTGCTCCTGGTAAGAGATTGATTTCAGAATTGTTAGATGGCCCTTTCTTTGTGAGATGGCAAAACAGATATTGAGCAAGTAGTTCTAATCGCATATTACATGCACAAATTATTAATAATTACAGGTGTCGGCATTACCTCGGCCTGGATCGGCGGCTCGACTGCTACCCGCTCCATCTCCGGTACTTCCATGGCTACTCCTCACGTTGCTGGTATGTAACACATTGTATTGCATGGTTGTTCTTTCAGACTGGGAGAATTTCAATAAGCATGTTTGTTGACACTCATATTCCCTCCCCTTTGTTTCCATTTACAGGTGTTGCTGCTCTCCTCATCTCTGCTGAGAACGTCTCTGGCGCTCAGAACGTCTACAACCGCCTCATTGCCCTCTCGACCCCCAACAAGATCTCGGGCAACCTCCGTGGCACTCCCAACCGCCTGCTGTTCAACGGTGCTGTTTAAACAGCTGACAGCTTTTTTCAAACCTAAGCTATCTTGATACCATTTTTTTTTCTCTTTTGGTCTCTCTTTCGATACCTCTTCAATTTTGAAAACATATACCTCAACTTATTTTGCGGAGACAGCGAAAAAAAACTAGTCCGGCACAGTTTTTTTTCTGCTGTGAACTTAGTACTCCTCAAAATTATCAGTATCAAAATATGTAGCTTTTTTCCAATAAAAGGAAATGAGGGGCGTTGACCGCCTACTCGGTTAAACAAAAGCTATTCCGCACATGCATACAAAACTTTAAGAGGGTCTACGCTGAAAAGGAATAAGATGCAACCACGGCGAGGGTAAGTGAGGGCTCTCATATTGGTGGCAATTTGAGTAATTTGTAGAGGTTTTACGAAGGACTTTACCTCCCCCCAAGAGTCATAAAGTTTACACAAGTGTCACTTTCCTACCTTGCACCGTCAAACAAAGGGCACAGGGGATGGATGTGTGGACACCTTGTACTCTACATTCCTTAAAGTTGTGGATAACGCTCTATGGCTGTGGGTTTGTGTCTCTTGTTGAAACGAGATAAAAATTCAATGCTCTTTATTTTCAGTTGTGTCGTCTCCTTGCATGGGTTTTATTGCTTGCATATTCTGCAGCATCCAAGACGAGGCAGGGTAGATCTAATGATCAAGGACTTGTATTTTACTATCTCCTACTTTTTCATTCTCTTATGGCCTCAATTGCAGAAGTTTGCAGTATAGATGTGGTTACTCTCCCTTTCTTCTTTTCCACGTGTATTAAGACAGTTCTCTTGGGAAAGTGGCTTTTATAGTTTGGTTGCCACTTTTGACCCTCCCCCTTGACTCTACCATTGGCCAGGACATAAAACAATCTCCTTGTATATTTCGTTAGATGATCTCATGAGTTTCAAGTTTTGTGTTATTTTGTAACAAAGGATGTTCTGATATCGCATGGTAGAGTGGCGAGAGATGGGCATGCATTACATAGACCATGTAAATCCGAAACGCGAAAGTTATGAATACGCGCTGCAAATCCCCGTTGCCAAAAGTAGAAAAAGGTTTAGCGCTAAACAGAAATATACATCAACATTATGGCGTGAGGAAGGGGGGAAAGGCTCCGCTGTGATGCTCCTCTCAAAATCGAGAGATGTGGTGCTCACCGGCTGTGTACAGATATACCTCCAACGTATCGGTACATTGCAATATTGTGGATATTGAGGTGGAAGGGTGCATACCCATTGGACAGAGTGAACACGGATCGTCAAAAGGGTAAATCGTGCTCCCCCTTCCCCCTCCTTTGCCAGCCCGTGGCATGGCGAGTCTTTGTACACCGCGCACCATGCATGTTATCGGGATGTGAAAGAGTAATTTGACACAAGAAATAATAGGGTTTGAAGATGAAAAGAAGGGGAGGGGGCCAAAGGAACCGTGTCATTATACATATCCCCTCTCTGGCATGCATATATTGTGTGTTGCGATGGATACAGAAGGGAGGACAACTTACCTGCAACCAAAAAGCAGGGATGCGGGCATAGCAAAATGAGAAACGGGATACTTGGATTTGACGAAAAAGACGGGGGTGGGAGGGAGCATTGAATGTTCGAGTTTGTCTTCAAGCTAAGTTTTGCGGTTGCTATCAAGCCGTTTGTCCATTCTTGCAATCCAGAATGCTCGATTAAGCTTGTCTGAATCCAATACAGCTGAGAGTGCGACGTTAGTCTTTTTTTTTGTCGAATCAAAGGCCTAGCCCGTGGGGTTGGATAAAAACAATGCTCACCTGCACACTTCACAATACCGCTACTCGCCGCTGGTTACCCGCATAGCCCATCATTCTAAACCGCATTTGGGACCCATCGTCAAGAGGGTTTGATGAACTCTATAGCTATTTCAAAAAAAACACACACACAAAAGGTATTGAGCGAGGGTTATACTCTTTTGCCACCATTTCAGATTTTTCGTGTCTCTACAGTGCTATCCACTCTCGTTTTCCCCTTCCTTGACACAAGTTTATACTGTTCATTTGCGACACTGCACCATTTCATTAATCAAAAATGGCGGCAGATAAAAAAATGTTATCAGAGATTTGGTCGCATTCGTTTAACACAGCTGAAGGGTCGAAAATTTGCTTTTGAAACTTCGATGCTCTGTCTCGCACCATGGTAAGAAAAATATTGTAAGAAGGATGAAGGGTTACACCAGGTATCGAACACTGCTGGGCTGAAGTGAGGTGCCAGGTTGCATACGCGAATATGAGCGATCAATATATGTGTAAAAATGTGTTCATGAGCTCAATTTTCTTTTTCTTCTCAGACCCAGAGTGCAAAGAATGCGAAACACGACAAAAAATATCTCTCTCACCCTCGTTATTGACTTTCCTCACAATGTGATTGACATATGAAGACATCAGCGATACTATCACGACTAGATATTCCGAACTGATTCTTAAAACCAGTGTAGGCCAACGTGTGGAAACGCGTGCATTGTAGAAAGCAACGTTCTGCGAGTAGTTGAAACTCATACTGATAGAGAAGGGAGCTTATCTTTACATCAACGTATGAACCGCGTATATTACCCACTAGGTAGAGTCTTTTTGGGGTCATACTTTTCTCTCAGATATCTCATTCTTTCGCATTTGGAGTAGCATACACACAACAGTACCCTCGATTAATGATACTTTCTTATCACCTCCCCCCTTTCTACTCTCTTTTAGTCTTCACTATCATTTTTTCGTGTCTTCGCGCAATGAAGAGTACGCGTCTCTTATTAGCACAATCTCCGGCCATCGAGTTCTAGACGATTTGGCAATATCCAAAAATTTAACTACAATCATTCACGTATGACAAGGGTATACGCATAATATTTTGTCGCGTCGAAAAAAGTGGGGACATTGCGGAGAGAGTACTTCGTTCTCCCTTAGTTTCACCTCATTTCATCCCGGCATGTTCCTTTTGAGAGTGGAGGTTATCGTGACAATAGATCCAATAATACAGTCATGTACCTCAAAAATGAATGGTCTGCGCTGTGCGTATTTTGTATACCTTCCATGTACACATTTTGTACGAGAGAAAGATCTAGTGATAGATTCTTTATATGAGGCTTAGAGGAAAAACTGGTGATCGGCGCGAAGTACCTGCATGGAATTTTTCAGTCGCTCTCGGCGAGTTCTTTCTTCTCCGTCGTGTCATATTGCAGTCTCATATTGCAAAGTATCTGCCAGTTATTGCAATTAATTCTTCTACGTACCAAAACCCGATGAAATAAGAGAGAATGAGAGAAGGTCGCCGATTTCTATTGTCCGTATCGCCACATCATAGTGTGGGAAGAATATAGAGCAAGTCTGAAACGACAAAGGGATATGCTAAGGGTGGAGGGAAGAGATAGAACATCCAACGGTCTGTTTGAATGATGAAATGATAAGACCCCTTTTTCATACTTCTGCTTGTCGTACTACCTGCTGAAGGGGAGGGACAGAGTGATTGGTGAAGAAACAAAAGAAAACGTGGATTTGCCTTTCTTTCCCCCCCTCCTTCCTTGACCCTGAAAGGAGGTTGCCTCATTGGATACATTGCAATTTTAAAGGCTGGGAAATCGTGTTTTGAGAAGATGGAGGTGTACGTTGGATACAATATGCTCATGATTTTCCAAACTGCTTGTTGGGAAGATGGCAGGGGGGAGGGAACCCTGAAAGCAGTGCATTGGTTTGGCTCGATGTCACTCGGTTGTTTATGCTCTCACTATTATTATTCGACCAATATCACTTTGTAGCACCAGCTATATTTTTAATATTTATTTTTTACTTTGTGTTTCCCTCGCCTGAACCCGCTCCCTCCATTCATCTCACAAAATCATTGGGTGTGTCTCCTACAGTTCTAAGTATACAGGGCTGAAAAAGGAAGGATGGACGTTGGTAAGCAGGAATGATACGAATCATTCTTCCGCGGCAAGAGAGAGAGGTAGAGGGAGAGATGAATAGAGTATGTGAATGAGTAGAGAAGGTGTGGACACCCTTCCCCTTTCTACTTCGTTACGTGTTTTCTTTGTTGTATGTTAATTTACATCTTTGAGACGGACACAACCATGGAACGGAGACAAGCCTCCACCCATTCATGTAGTTTCTCCTTTGTATCTCTTCCTTTCTTCTGTTAGACTACCACTTTTTTCTTTTGGAAGCTGCCCAAGAGTAGACAATAGAAGACGCCGGTGGGAAATGGATGCGTGCTCTCTTTGTTTGTTAAAAATTCAGGCAGTTGCAGCTTTGTAGTGACAGTGTGCTCTCACTAAACTTCGTCCACATCTCGATGCTAGCCATTAACGTTTAGTATATTCTGGTCGTTGTGGTTATAGTTATAGTCAGCTGGTCTTGCCTGCAGCTAGCTTTTAGAATTACTCGAGTTTAAAGCATATTGTAGCGTGTGTCAATGTTGGTTTCCTTCTCATTCACTCTGTTATGCCTTTGCCTAGGACCTAGGGGAGAATTCCATACGCTAAACTATGCATTCCGGGTGTTGGGTGGCATTATGTGAATGAATGTATCTCTGTAACCAGGAAGGAATATGAAAGAAGTAGACAAGGGTGCTAAAATGTTATGACAATGTATCCTTCTCTCCATGCATATTGCCCTATCGCTTGTTGCTATGAAGAGGAGATGTACCTTTTTACCCCCTTGTTTTGCCGTCTCTCAAGCTCACATTTGGTAAATTGGCCTAAACGAGAGAGTAGATTGAGGAAATATTGCCACTCAGCTAGGTTGACAAACTCTAAACGTTTCTGTTGAATACCCTATTGGGCAAACACAAAGACCCTTTGACACAGAAACCAACCATGCTCGATTCTCTCCCCCCTGGTTCCAAACTTGTATAAAAGGCCAGGAACAACTCCTTCCTCTCATCTTCATCGCACTCCTCTCTCTCTCTTCTCCACAGCATCAAAGCAGCCTTGGCTTGAAGACTTCTTCATCCATCGAAAAAAACACAGTTATTTCCCCCCACATCCTCCACAGGACAATTCGCTGTTTGCCAACTCTCTGGTACTGCTCATTCCAGCTTCACCTTCATAGCACTGTATAATCAACACTACACCCTTTTTCTTCAGCCAATCCATCACCAAAGCTTTTTGAAACCATGAAGTTCCTCAGTCTTCTCGTCGTCGCCTGCTTGGCTGTCTCTTCGACCGTCGATGCCGCCGGTGTCTTCATCCAGAACAAGGAAGGCAAGCCCCTTCCCGGCAAGTACATTGTCATGCTCAAGAAGAACGTTGTCTCCGCCAACAACTTTGAGAGCAGAATCAACGAGATCATGCACCGCAACCGCAAGGATTTCAATGCTCATGGTCGTCAGCGCAAGACCCCCAAGATCACCCAGCGTTTCAAAAACCTGCACGGCTTCACCATCGAGGATGGTGAGGATGATCTCCAGGAGTTGCTCAGCCTCGACGATGTCGAGTACATTGAACAGGACGCTGAGTTCCACATCACAGCCACTCAGAACAACCCCCCTTCGTATGGTCTTCCCCGCATTTCTCAGCGCAACCGCCTGACCAGCAACCGTACCCCCTACAAGTTCCCTAACCAGGCTGGTGCTGGCGTCACCGCCTACGTGCTCGACACTGGCATCAACACCGCTCACGTCGACTTTGAGGGTCGTGCTCGCATGGGTGCCAACTTCATCCGTGGCTCCCCCAACACTGACCAGAACGGCCACGGCACTCACGTCGCTGGTACCATCGGTGGCAAGACCTTTGGTGTTGCCAAGAAGGTGAACCTCGTCGGTATCAAGGTTCTTGACGCTCGCGGCTCTGGCGCCACTTCGGGTATTGTTGCTGGTATGGATTTCGTTGTTCGTGATGCTCGCGGCAAGCGCGCTGTCGTCAACATGTCTTTGGGTGGTGGTGTTTCTCGCGCCATCAATGATGCCGTCGATCGCCTTGTTGCTGCCAACGTCCCTGTCTTTGTCGCTGCCGGTAACGATGTCAACGTGAACGCCTGCAACGGTTCTCCCTCTGGTGCCCGCAACGCTTTCACCGTCGCTGCCTCTGACTCTGCTGACCGCATTGCTAGCTTCTCGTCCTTCGGCACTTGCAATGAGATCATTGCCCCTGGTACGTTTGGGTTGTTTGTCTACTCAATTTATGGTTCAATTTCAATTTTCTTTCCGTTTGCAGTCACCACACCAAAGCATCTTTCCTTCCCTCTTGTTATTCTCCGAGGTGACCTACATCCAATGCACACCCATGTACACAATAATTAACCTCTCTCTTAAATCCCCTTGTGCTTCGTATTAGGTGTCAACATTGCTTCGACCTGGATCGGTTCCACTCGTGCTACCAACGTCATCTCTGGCACTTCCATGGCTACTCCCCACGTTGCTGGCGCTGCTGCTGTCTACATGTCTGTTGATCGCAACCTGCGCACCCCTGCTCAGGTCTACAACAAGTTGATCCAGACTGCCACCCCTAACAAGATTTCTGGTCCTCTTCGTGGTACCCCCAACCGCCTGCTTTTCCTCTCCTAAACGACTTTTTCCTTTCTTTTGAGAGATGAGAGGCGTGCGACGAGTATCTGTGATACCTCTCCTCGCCTATACCCACACACACACATACACATTCACTCCTCGACAGGAGTACAATTTTCTTGTATAGACATTCTGCCATTGTAGGAATAAAAAAATTGAAGAGTCACACTGGATGTGCTCTTCTCATTCTGTACCCTTGTTTGCTTATGCGCGACTTTTGCATATGGGCTTAACATATCATATTTGTCATCTATTTATCTTATATGTGTATGGCTCTCCTGACCTGCGAAAGACACACAGACAAAGAGGATGTGTACTCATGTATATAAAACAAAAGACAATTAGGGATTATGGTCTTCAGGGTCTTTGGTATCTCGATATCAATATGTACTCTGTTCAGAGTTGTGCACAAGACTCAAAGTATATCTCCACATGCAACATACACAAAACATCCATGACTCCCTACTCAATCTATCGACTCAATCAATAAGCCATCTACGAAGGCTGATTCGTTTTCTTCCACCTCTTTGGTACTAACGCACTTTTATTGCGATATACCCTGACTATTGCTTGCCCCGAAACTGAAATTACTGTATTTGCTTTGGTGTACCGTGAAAAAAATAAGCATAGTGACCCATGCTCGGCCATGTTGTACCTTATGGAACGTGCATTAAAAGTCACATCAGGGCCTCCATGAAATACATGTAACATGTTCCTTGATTCGTTCAGCCCCTTTCTCTTCCCCTCCCCTCCATTTTTTCCCTCTCATCCCGTCGAAGAGCAAGCAAATGCAATATCTCCGAAATTTATTGGTTAAGTCCCGTTGGAGAAATTTTCAGATAAGATTACTAGAGGTGTATCGTAGCGATTCTATCATTCAACGACAGCAAACGGCTGGTTCATTATTTATGATAGCCTATTCTATTATGGCACTCTGACAAGCATTAGTTACCAGGGGCATTTGGTAATGAAAAAGGGGACGTGAACTATCATTGCTATGTGAGGCATGCAAAATGATTGCCTAGACTAACCTAGGGTTGTAGAACACGTTACAGTGATCTATGAGAGGGGGGGATCCAAACTACCAGCCAAAAATGGTTCTCATTTGTGCTGTCAGCACAACCATTTCTTTGCGACGTGGGAACACACCATCACTGTGTGTACGTTAAGGGTGAGAAAAGGAAGTCCTGTATTGAACTGCAGTGGCAGGAAAACCATATTTTTCCCACACAAAAAGATACACTCCTATTCCTCGCTCTTAAAGGAAATGCCATTTGTATGCACGCCTAGTCTAGGTACATCTATGCAAGTGAAGTTGACTGACAGTCCAGAGAGATATAGCTTTGTCTAGAAAGTATGCTAGGATCTCTCTTTCTCCACCGTAATATATCTGCCCTAACTCGGACCTCAGATTCTCTTACACAAGCCACCTAAATATCACATTATGATACTTTTCAACTTTCGCTATTGCCCCTCTAACCATATTATTCCATCCCCCAGAACTGCCGATGTCTTGCTTCAGTATCAGAAAGGAGAGGGCATTCTGCGGTTAATACATTGGCGCGCTCAAAAAGACTGTAACCTCAACCAGCATGTCCGAAAACAAGACTGATGAATTTTCGTTCTTATTTACCACCGTGTTGCTCGTGCTGACACAAAAGAACGAAAGGGGACTCAAAATCTCACAGCGCCATGAGGCTGTGCAACACCAATGATTTCAGCTACATTAGACAGGAACGCGTTAGTGTGCTTCGTAAGGATCCTGTGTAAACCATTTTTGCATACGCTCTCTCGCGTGCTTTTTTCAGTTCAATTGCCGAATCTTCATAAGTGCTACTTTATATCCTTCAAGTATCTCTGATCAGGCCGCAGCATGTACATAACCAATATGATGGCGTGCGACGTGAGGATGAGCGACCGTTTGGAAGACCATGTCGATTTTGAAAGTTGAATACGACATGATGCCAAATTTATCAACTACTCTCCTGGCGATAATGAAAACAACAACAAGAGCGGTGAGAACATGACAAGCATTTGTAAAAGTGAGTCGAGTCAATGTAAATATAAATGTTGGCAACCGTAATGCCCTCAGTAATTGCTCTTTCATCAAAATGTCACTCAGATGTATACTTTGTATGTCACCAATAAAGCTGCCAACAGCAGGTGCCTCTGTTCATGCAAAGAAAACCCCATATCCCGTGCTATTAACTGAAAGGTTGACACTTGAAAGTCAAGTCCGTTAAAGACTTTAGCCTATAGAAGAAGCTGATTCGGAAAAGCTTCTTTCATATGCCAATCACACAGGCTGCGTTTCCCACATACAAAAAAAACAGCATTCTTTATTATCCTTGTCTTGATGAATTATAGCTCTCTATCGCTAATGCCCTTTTATAACTTCCATTTATCCAATGATGGGTGTATGAATGGCGCAGAATCTTATAGAATGCATTCTTCGCTAAATTTCCATTCATCGTTCTTTTGGGTAGTTTGATAATGAGCATTCGGGGGTGTGCGTAAAACGCCGTGGCCACCCACTGTAACACGAAACTAAAGGAATTGGTCGTGTGTGTAATGTTGTGCACTGACAAGCGAGAATGCGTCCACTTTTTTTTTTTGTTGGGACAACATGCATAAATCCATCGTTCCCTGGAAAAGTGGGGTGGACGTAGGACTGAGACCTATCCCTTACTATACACTGTTGCTCGGTGAACTACTACCGATTCTGCGCCACGTTGCGGTGTCTTCGCTGAGAGGCACCTCCAAAAAATCGTTCGCCGTAAGTTGGTGGCGCATGGGCTGCCAAGCACAAAAAAGGCAATTGGTCTCTGGAAATCGATCACCCCAACATTTTTCCAGGGATATGCGGACTCCGGCGCTAGGCGGAGTAAGCCCTCGTACAGAGCCAGAGTGGGGAAACAAGAACAACAAGGGGAAGCAATAAAGTCTAAGCCCTGCTGCTGCCCGACCCTGCTCTTCTGGTGTAGCTCTTGTTCCCCCCCCCTCGTTTGGTTGCCCGGACACCTCTTTTCCTATTGATCAAAGCTCCTCTGGTTGTTTCTCTGGTATCACTCTAGCCTTATCACCACCTTTCTCGTCGTTTTTCTGCTTTCCTTCGTCTCTTATACTCTTTCTCTCGCATTCCACTTTGACATTTACATTTCATCTCTATTGCTCTCGTGAACTCGATTGAGTTTCCTCCTCCATTCATCTCGTTTGGTTGCATTGTGCAAATGACCTCGACTCCCACCCGTGTCTTGTCACCAAAGCCAAGGCCGGTCTTTGCGAGCGACGCCTTACCGCGGCGACCGTTGTTTGCGTCGTCTTCAGTCAGCACCCCGACTTCCTCGCCCCCACTGACTTCTCTTCCCTCAATGTCAACATCCACTTCCACCTCCACCTCCACCTCAGCTGGCTCGTCGTCGTTCAGGCAAAAGATCGTTGTCGATTTGCCTGCCAAGCTCGGCGAGCTGCCAACGTTGCACTTTCCAGAGCTGCATCTACCAGACTTCCATCATCTCAAGCAGCAACTGCATAAACGGGCACCATCCTTCTCCTTCAAATCATTACAGCACTCGCTGGCGGTCCCACACATGGCGCCAACTCCTTCCTCTTCAAGTAGCCCAACTTCTCCTTCAACTCCTGTCAACGGTCTTCGGAGGTCATCGTCTCGAAAGCCGTCCGTATCGACATACACTACGCCTTCCACCGCAACATCATCTTCATCCGGTGTCGGTGGTATTCCTGGAAAGAGTCCACGGTTATCTATCTCTCGCTCTCAACCCACTTCTCCCACAACCTCTACATCTCAGCTCCACAACCATAATTGTTTACAGAACGGGCCCCGGCGTGAGCCAATGACGACCACTCCAACTCCTACTTCAACTCCAGCCCCCTCCACACCTTTGCCAAATCGGAGTACACCCGCCCCTTGTCAAACTACACCTCTTTCAGTTTCGTCCATAACCAATGTGGTAGCAGGAGCTACTTCTGGCACTTCTACTTCAACCACCCCTGCCCCACATCCCGTAGCTAATGCAGCAGAACCAACACCAACACCCGTTGCACGTAGTAAGGAGCCAAAGCTGTCATCGTCTGTTTTAGGACATCTGTTTATCCAAGTAGTTGAGGCACGCAGCATCACTCTTGTGAATGGTGCTGCCCATTCACGACCTTTTTGTATTATTGAGTATGATCAGAATGAGGCTGTCACTCCCCCAGCTTTGACGGAGAGCTCATCCATGGGTCAGTCAGCGGGTATGATGCGTCCTGGTCAGAGAGATGATATCTTTGCTCGCGCTATGGCGGCTTCCTCTCCCAAGTGGCGCTACGACGCAGAGTTGTAAGTTTCTCACATCCTTACTTGCTTGTTGTTTTATCATTCTTCTCCGCAACCAAGTCTTTCCTTGCTTGCTTGAGGAAGTTCTTGCTTTGCTATCAATCTGTGCCAAATCGCACTTATGATCTAGCCATTATACTTATCTTGAATTATCTTTTCTTCTCTGCCGTCTCAGTGATGTCGTCCGACCCAACCAACAGATCTGCATTACAATCTATGACCTGCCTGCTGGCTCGTCACACCTTGAAAATGCAGAAGCACGGCAGTTCCTGGGACAAGTCAAACTGCGGCCCTCAGAAGTGCACAACAAGTCGATAGATTCTTGGTTCCGTCTCCAAGGCCGCGAGTCTGGAGAGTCGGTCACGGGTGAAGTGCGGGTGACCATCAAGTACCAAGCCTTGAAGGTATGTTTGCTACTTGCCCCTCTTTCGTAGCCCCCGTCCTCCCCACTAATCTTTGAAATCGCTATTCATTTTCCTCCGCCACCCACACCTCCCTCGCCCCAACATTTCTTATCCATTAAGGAACGTGTCTCGATGATAAGATCCTTGCGCATTGTTTGCCATTTATAGACGACGCGAAACATGTCCTGGCACAACTTCACCACACCTTCTTCTCTGCGCATTCGTTTGTTTCTAATGGAGATGGCGTACCATTTTGTATTATATATCCTTCTAGTCTCGTCATCTCTCTGTTGATGACTTTGATATCTTGCGAATTCTCGGGGTGGGCTCGTTCGGCAAAGTTTATCAGGTGCGGAAACGTGATACTGGTCGCGTGTACGCCATGAAGGTGCTCAATAAGAAGCAAATCATTGAGCAGAAACAGGTCGAGCACACCATTGCAGAACGTAATGTACTTGTCCAAGCTATACAGTCGCCCTTCATTGTGGGCCTCAAGTTTTCATTCCAGACGGCTACCAAGCTTTACCTCGTCCAAGACTTTATGAACGGCGGCGAACTCTTTTTCCATATGCAAAAAGAGGGCGTCTTTTCCGAAGCAAGGGCTCGGTTCTACACGGCTGAGCTGGTTTTGGCCCTCGAGCATCTACACTTGGGTCATGTTGTCTATCGTGACTTGAAGCCTGAAAATGTGCTCATGTCGAGCCAAGGCCATATAGTCCTGGCCGACTTTGGGTTGTGTAAAGAGAACCTCATCGGCTCGGACACCACTAGCACTTTTTGCGGCACAACCGAGTATCTCGCACCTGAAATTGTCATGGGCAAGCCCTACGGCAAGGCGGTCGATTGGTGGTCTCTTGGTGTGTTATTGTACGAGATGCTCTTTGGAGATTCGCCATTTGCCGACAAGCGCACTGAGGGGACTTACCACAAGATTTTGCACCAGCCGGTGACCTTCCCTACTGTGCGGACTTCGCCACTTGTTCCTGCATCTTTTGATCCTGTGCGGGATGTCAGTGATGATGCA
>JAAAIY010000062.1:27998-44097 GCA_016098105.1 Actinomortierella wolfii
CACGCGACCTGATTCAAAAGTTGCTGGAAAAGGACCCGAAGAAACGCTTAGGGGGTGAAAGTTCAACTGTCGAGTCTGTGGCTGAGATCAAGGCCCATCCTTTCTTCAAGGGCATTGACTTTACCAAGTTGGCAACACGCAATGTCACACCACCGTTCCAGCCCCCCATTGGCGTGATGGGTGACTTGGATGTGTCGAATTTCGACGTCCAGTTTACTGACCAGAAGGCAACACTGGGTATGGGAATCATTGGGGGTACTCGTGATTCTTTTGGTAGCAGTGATTCTGTTCTTGAAGCAGCTGAGGCGAGTAATTTCCTGCTCCAGCAACAACAGTTTGCTGAAAATGTGTACCGCCAACAGCAGCATGCTGGTCAAACCAAACTGAATCCGAACGTCCCAATGACTCCCGTAGCAGGCGATCGCAAGGGCAGTCAATTGCAGACACCACTGAACAACATCAGCAACTCTCCTTCGTCACTTCGGAAACTGTCGCAGTCATCCATCTCTTCTCTCAACTCATTAAACGACCGATCTGTCAACAGCAGCCACCAATATGGTCGATTCAAAAACCTTCCAGCCTCTCCTGCAAGTTCATCTTTATCCTCCCCACTCCTTTCTCGCCAACGTACGCGAGTTCCAGCTGGCCAAACATCGCCGCTTTTGCAACAGCAGTCTCAACAGCCAAGCTCGTTCGCACGTTCGGCACAGCAGCAATACTTGCAGCCACCAAAGCAACAGGGGCTTATGCCATCTTCCATCTCATCGTCGAGCCAAGAGTTCTTTAAAGGTTTTACCTTTGAAGGCGAGAGCATCCTCGCGAGTATGAAGCGAAACGACGACGAAGCTCTCTCCCGCTCGATGAAAGAAGACGATGAGAATGATGTCCAAGGATCTACAGCATTATTCAACGGCGAAGCAACCAGCGTCGACTCGATCTTTGCTGATCCATAGAAACTTTTTTTTTTTTGCTAATACCTCTCTACTCTCTACCTATTATGTCGTATATATATCAGCCAGCGTTGTACTATAAACACTTGTAGATATTTCTCTCTCACATACACAGTGTAAATTGTGCGCGCACACCGTATGGAAATGCCAGATTTCCTGATTTGGGCAGAGAGGAGGGAGGGACAGGGGAGAAAGAGAGGGAGGACGTGGAAGTCCACAATGCCATTACTATTTTTCGTGGTCGTTTCATCATCCACATTCCCCCTCCCCTATCCCCCCCAACTTACATTCACCTCTCAAGGCCGAGCTGGTTCTCAACCTCTCCATCCTAACGCTTTTATTTCCTCGGCGGCAAGCGACCATCTGTGATTGTCGCGTGTTCATCATCGAGACATTTTGAAAGTAGGGGGTTTATCAGCAGCAGTAGTTCCAAGTCGCGACGTTTACAATCGTTCATACTCACACAACACCCCCCCAAGACGCGACACGTCCATCCCACAACTCTGATTTTCAACACCAATGCAACTCTTCTCCAAAAAGTGTCGCGTGGCCATAATGGCCATGGTCCTGCTGGTCAGCCCATTGGCGGCGATGGCCGAGGAAGCTACGGCGTCGGCCAATACAGATGAGATGCAGGCATGGTCAAGCGAAGACCTGGGCGAGACCATCATCAAGCAGAATGTGCGCATTACCAATCTCCTTCGTACGCTTGACCTCACCACATCGATTATGCGTGAAACAACGTCGGCTGCGTTGTTGAACATTGCTGAGGAGGACGTGAACGACTACTTCTTCCCTCTTGACATGTTCTACACAAGTTCTTTGGCTAACATTGAAGCTGAGAACCGCAAGACGAAGGAGAAGCTCGAGGTTGTTAAAGATGTCGTCGATGAGAACCGGTATGTGTGATGACCATTGACCAGGAAGTCTTTTTTTTTTGTTAAGAATTGGTGATAGATGATATTTTTCTCGCTTTTCTTTTGTTCGAGTGTTGGCAGATCGCTTGAATACTGACTCTTCGCGTTTTTTGTTGTTAATGTGATTGTGTCTCATTGTTTTTCTTAGAGAGATTCAGTACTACAAGGTCAAGCTCTCGCCACCTCTGAAGCCTGGTGATAAGATGCAGATCACTGTCCGTACGGCCTTGGTTGATCAGATCCGCCCCTTCCCAGCCGAGGTCCGCCAAACTGAGAAGCAGAAGATGGTCTATTTCGGCAATCCCTATGCATTGACAGCCTACGCTGCCAACAAGCAAAAGACTACTGTCCTGTAAGTGTCAGATCATGGACAATAATGCAAATGTATGAGGAATATGAAGCTGAAGGAAAGGGTAAATATAAGAAAAAAAACGCGGTCTAATGTTTATACCATCTGATTTTGATCCGACCGCAATAGGACGCCCAACTCCAAATTGGAGGTGCTGGAACATCCTGAGGAAAAGGAGCCTGAGATCAAGAACAACCAGATTGTGCTGGGACCATACGAGAACGTGAACCTTCTGGAGCACGGCATGTTTGAGGTGCAGTTTGAGTTCCTGGGCCCAGTTGTGTGGATGGACAAGTTCCGACGCGACATTGAGCTTTCGCATTGGGCCAGCAACTTGGCCGTGGAGGAGCACTACAGCTTTATCAATAAGGGCGCACAGCTCAAGGGCCAGTTCAGCCGCATTGAATACCAGCGAAACAATGCACAGCACGCTGGCACGGCTCTGTTGACCCACTTTAACGCCGATATCCCCAAGCTGGCCACCGATATGTACTTCCGCGATGAGATTGGAAACATTTCGACCTCGGCCATTGATCGCTCGCGCCCTGATAAGCAGGTCTTGATCCTCCGACCCCGCTTCCCACTGTTTGGTGGATGGAAGACGACCTTCTACCTCGGCTACAATGTCCAGCTCAACCAGTTTGTTCGCAAGATGGCTGGCACTACTAGCAATTACATCTTGAAGGTGCCCGCCATCCAGCCCATGAAGGACACCATCTACGCTAATGCGGAGGTCCGTATTGTTCTCCCAGAGGGATCCAAGTAAGTTTTTCTCTAATGTCATGTTGGAGCAAAGAAATCCTACTCTTCTCTCTCTTTTGGATAAAGAATAAGACAGCAGTCTTCTAACAAAAAGATGATTTCTGATCGCAATGACTCTTGTTTTCATAGGATTCTCAATGTTCATGTTCCCTTCCCTGTGGAGAGCATTGAGCAGTCGACGACCAAGACGTACATGGATAGCGCAGGCCGCTCGACGGTGACAATCCATGGTCGCAACTGGATCGATGCGCATGGCAAGGATGTGTTGGTCGAGTATGAGATTGGCATGGACTCGTACCTGATCAAGCCTCTTGCTGCTGCTTCGATGCTGATGGCGATCTTTGCCACCTCGATCGTGGTGTCGAGACTCAGCTTTAAGATTGGCGGCCAGGATGGCAAGAAGGCCAAGAACGCCGATAAGAAGAAGCTGTAAATGGGATTGCACACACATACATACACACATATACCATCACATCACATATGTGTGTGATCAAAGGTGGTGATGCCATAGAATAGTTAGGGAGATTTTATATATTTTATTTTTTTCCCACTCTCTATAAAGATGTAGCAGCAATCTCTCTTGGCCACATAAACACACCCTTCAGACCTTAAAGAAAAACAAAGAGACTATGCGTGCGAAAAAACAAAAACAAAATGGAGTTTGTAGGGTTCATGTGGTCGCGACAGAACGGCAGGTACCACAAGGCGTACTAGTTCCATTGAGGTTTTTTTCCTACGTTTTCTCGATGTGTCGATTCGATAGGTGAGATGGGGAAGCCCACAAAAAAAAGGTTCTGTGAGAGAGTCAAAAAACAGCAGTCCCTTGTATACAGATTTAGAGTTTGTCTATCGTCTCTGCATGCCCAGATGAGAAGTCTGCACCTGGGGCAACTATAAAAGGTCCAGCCAAGATCTTGCTTTCCCCCTAGTTTTATTCTTCACCATCATCTACACCTCAAGTACACCTCGTCTTTTTTCCTTTTGACGATCTAATACCCTTTACTACAAAAAAAAAAAAACTCTTTCACACCTCTATCTTCTACAACCACCTAAAATCTCTATCATCATGTCGACTGTTGCTGCTGGTTCCAAGGGCCGTGTCCTTCTTGCCTACTCTGGAGGACTCGATACATCGTGCATTCTTGCATGGCTGATCGAGCAAGGATACGAAGTTATGTGCTACATGGCCAATGTCGGTCAGGAGGAGGACTTTGATGCTGCCATTGTCAAGGCCAAGGGCATTGGTGCCACCAAGGTCTTCGTCGAGGATCTCCAACGTACTTTTGTCGAGGAGCTGATCTACCCCGCTGTCCAGGCCAACACCATCTACGAGGGCGTCTACCTTCTCGGTACCTCGCTTGCTCGCCCCGTCATTGCCCGTCGCCAGGTAAGCATCTCATTCCCTCTTACCTGATATCCTTACAGTGACCAAGAATTTGACGGTCGTGTAGTGTGGGAAAAAATGATGAAAGATGATCAGATCTTTTTTGATTCGATTTGTTTTGGGGAATTGTCCACAAAAAAATCTGCCCTCTCGGAAAATATGAAGCGTGGTATATTCTCCCCATTCCCATTCCTGTTATCCAAGCGATCGTTGAAACCAAAAAAAGCTAACTCTTCTATTTCCTCTCCTCTCCTCAAATCGCTACTTGATAGATTGAGATTGCTGCCCGTGAGAACTGCCAATACGTCTCCCACGGATGCACTGGCAAGGGTAACGATCAGGTCCGTTTCGAACTTGCCTACTATGCTCTGAAGCCCGATATCAAGGTCATTGCCCCCTGGCGTGTGCCTGGTAAGTAGAACCAACAGCTTTAATACTCCCCCCGCTTCTCTTGAATGAGCATTTCCTATTCGCTCCTACGACTCAAGTGAATCACGCATCACTCACTCACCTCAACCTTATTTTTTTTTAATCTTCCATTTGTGGGTGGAAACGAACAATAGAATTCTACAACCGCTTCCAGGGCCGCAAGGATCTGCTTGAGTACGCTGCACAGAAGAACATCCCTGTTGTCCAGACGGCCGCTAAGCCATGGTCGACTGACGAGAACATGTTCCACATCTCGTATGAGGCTGGTATTCTCGAGGATCCCGATGTCACTCCTCCCAAGGATATGTGGAAGCTGACTGTCGACCCCGAGGATGCTCCTCAGACACCCGAGCACATTGTGATTGAGTTCACCAAGGGCAAGCCTACCAAGGTGACCAACGTCCAAACCAAGGAAACCAAGACCGATGCGCTCGACATCTTCAACTACCTCAACCAAAAGGCACGCGCACACGGCGTTGGTCGTCTGGACATTGTTGAGAACCGCTTCATCGGTATCAAGTCCCGTGGCTGCTACGAGACCCCTGCCGGTACTATTCTCCGTGTTGCCCATATGGATCTTGAGGGTCTGACACTCGATCGCCAGGTGCGGGCACTCCGCGATTCGTTTGTGACCCCTCAGTACTCCAACCTGCTGTACAACGGTATGTACTTCTCGCCTGAGGCTGAGTTCTTGTTGGCAGCGATCGAGGCCTCGCAGAAGACTGTCAACGGCCAGGTCCGTCTCAAGCTGTACAAGGGCAACGTCATTGTCGAGGGTCGCTCGTCTTCGACCGAGAAGCTGTACGATATGGAGGAGTCGTCGATGGATGTCCAGGGTGGCTTCTCGCCTGTCGATTCGGAGGGCTTCATCAAGATCCAGTCGATCCGCCTCAAGAAGTGGGGCCAGGCCAAGAAGCTGGTCTAAACCACTAGTAGACATTGGTAGAAAGACATTGCAACACGTACACACACACGCACACATACGCACGCACACGCACGCAACACATTGTCCAATTTTGTAGATCCTTTTTTGTCCATATTTCCACATATACACTTACACACAACCACACCACAAAGGTGAAAAATATATACAAACATACTTGTACACTATACTTTGAATCGACGTGTTTGGTTGTCGACTTTCGATTTTTGTATGGCACTGTTGATCATCTTCAATGTTCGGTATGTAATGTATGGATGGTTGAGACAGAGTAGAGAAATGACAGGGTTCTCTTTTTTTTGAGGGTCCGACAAAAAGTTGAGGCTCAATAAGAAAGGGGGTGAAGGAAAAAAGTGGCAAATGCGCATGTATGTATTATTGTAGATGTATATGTTTTTCTCATCATGGGTAGACGGACATCGATGAACATATTGAGTAAAACAAGAGGTAGTCGAATCTATGAATAGATCAAGGGTTTGAGGATAGAGCTGCGGGAAAAAAGCGACTTGGCGCAGAGAAATGAGATTCCTTGTGGGATGAGCATTGAAGGGTAAAAAAAAAATGTGGAGAAAAAAAAAGAAGAATATTGCTTGAAAGAGTGTTGAGAGGCTCTTCTTGGCACTTTGAACACAAAAAAAAATTCTTGGGTTGCCACCAAAAATATGCAAGACTTTGCATTGTTGGATGTGCAACTATGAAAACTGAGCTTTCTTTTTTTGCCAAGGCAAAAAAAGTTGCCTTTCTTGTCGTTCCTGACTTGACAAAGCCTCACATTTGCATGTGCCTTTCGCTTTAGCCTGACACCAAACTTTGGGGTAGAGAGTATTGTGTGCAGTTGTAATAAAAAAAAGAAAGAGAGGTATTATTTTATTTTCTTTATTGGCTCTCGGTCTATTAGAATAGGTCTGTCGACCGTAGGATTCTCGCTGCAACATGCTGATAGGCTCAGGGTAGCGCTCTCTCGCACGGCTAGATTTCTAGGTCAAATGTTTACGACTATTTGCATATAAAAGACTTTTCGACTTTTACATTCTTTGCGTGTGAGTGAGTGTGTGTGTGGGGAAGCGTGAACCTCACTGGCCCTAGGTCATTGTGGATACACAGAACTCTGAAGAATCAGATGGACCCTGCAAACAGGGGAGAACATCACCCCTGTTTCCCTCCTTTTTTTGGGACGTCTTTTTTTGATAATCTCGTTTTTGGTCAATAAGCTGAACGTCATGGGTTGGGTAAGAGAAATGGACGATGAACGACAAAGGGCGCGGGGAAGGGGAAGGGGAAAGGGTAAGAAAGGTAAGTGACAAGAGTCGAAAAGAAAGCAGTGACACAGGGCAATCTTGAAAGAACTATGGGTTAGTCAACATGAATGGCGTTCATTCTTGTGTTTATTCCAATATAGAAGGGATGGGTAACAAGGACATTATGCTTAGCTTTACTACATACATTGTCCTAGATGGTGGAGGGACATCCAACCGATGAACGTCATACATAAAACTCGACCAGTTCAACCCAGGCCGAGTATCCGAAACAACAAAGCACCAGGTCTTGGGACATGACAAAATGACAGGCAATGATGAAGACATTGATGCTGATGGTACGTGATATACCAGAGTCGATGGACTGGGGACCATATTCGTTTGCATGCCTGCATAGAGAGCGAGCGGGAGTGCATAGGAAAGTGGGTGCTCACGTCATCTGTATCTCTTGTAAAGAGAAGGGAAGGGGCGCATGAAATTGTTTTTTTGTCTGCGGGCAGTGCCCAACAAACCCAAGGCAAAGCCAGGCCAAGTCAGGTCGTCGGTCAGGTCGGTCAGGTCAGGTCAGGTTAGGTCAGGTTAGCCAAGAGCAGGTGAGGATTATCAATAGTATTAGAGCCGGTGACTAAGTAATCGATTGAATGGCTGATTAAAACGGGGCTTGTTCACTGGTCGGTTGCCGCTGCTGCTTTCCCTCCTCCCTTTTGCCTCGTCCACTCATGTCTCTCCTTGTTTCCCTCTCCTGGTCTTTTGGAACAGCATGACTTTGCAAAAAGCAGTCAAAAGCCGACTTTCCTGGTTGGTACATTAGCCATGGCACGGTTCGCGCAATATAAAGCTTGATGAGTCTCCTTTGTGTCCCTCCATTATTCGATATAATACTGCTTTGTTTCTCTTTCTCTCTTTTTTTTTGCCCTTGTGAACTACCTGTTCTCATTAATTGCGTACATCTACACTCCTTCCATTCCAAAGTCTCGTCTTGTCTCGTCTCGTCTCTTCTTGGCCCCCCTCTCTCGTTCCCGCCAACCTTCTTTCAGCACACTCCAACTCATTACGCGCTCAGACCTATCACCTTTGTACACGCAACCACACAACTTCTATCCCACCTTTCCACATTCATATATACTTACACCATGACTCGTTCAAAATTCCAACAAGAGCATCCCTTTGGTATGTGTCCATGGCTCTGCAGCTCACTCCATTCCACTGTTGTTATGCAATGGAAAACTTGTGCATCCCTTTTCTCGGACAGAGCAAAACGCCTTATCGTCCAACACGCCAGTTAGTCTAACATGTGCTTTCGTATGCAACTCTACGCTTTGTCATACTGAATAGATAAGCGCAAGGCAGAGGCAGAACGCATTCGACAGAAGTACCCAGATCGCATTCCTGTAAGTCACTCCTCTCTGTCTCTCTCACCCCTTTAAGAGTCGATTGTCCACGCGTACACTTGCACATACACATATACACACACAATTTATCCCCCCCTCTCCCCCACCTGTCAGCCATCCATGCTTTTCCATGCTTTCTCTTGTTTCTGATAATACACAAAAAAATCGCGCAGTGTACTACCCTAGGAAATTTTTTTTGTACCATGCTTCATGATTTGTTCGCCTCCGAGTCTTTCTCCTTTTTCTCTGCTCTAAATTTTTTTCGTCATACATGAACAGGAATTTGTTGATCACTAAACAGGGTATACAACATTTTTTTCGCCATTTTTGTAGGTGATTTGTGAAAAGGTCGAAAAATCTGATATTGCCACTATTGACAAGAAGAAGTACCTTGTCCCAGCAGACCTGACGGTCGGTCAGTTTGTATATGTAATTCGCAAGCGCATCAAGCTTTCACCCGAGAAGGCCATCTTTATTTTTGTCAACGAGGTCCTGCCACCAACAGCAGCACTTATGTCTTCAATTTACGATGAACATAAGGACGAAGATGGTTTCCTGTATATTACATATTCCGGAGAGAATACGTTTGGTGGTCTCTAAAAGAAAATCAAAAAACAACAAAATCGCATTTTCTCTTTGCCTTTTTTCCCCATACATCTGCATCTTGCATTTGCTTTTATTGTTTTTTCTTTTCTTGATAGAAGGGTGGGAAAGAGTTTTTTCATCAACAAAGACCCTGTCTCTCCCCTTCCTATTCTCTCTCTCTCTTTCGCTATTTTTTGTATGTTAGTAAAGAAAAAAAAGAAAAAAAACCAACAAAAACAACATAAAATTTGAACCAACTTGTAATAACAATCTCTTTGGCTCAATTAACGAGCCTTTTGCTCCGAACCATCTAATGTTTTTTGCCCATTGTTGTGTTTTTCATTGTCTGGAGTTCTTTTATGTTATTGGATTGCTCATTGTTGTACTCAACCATTTTTGCATTGGATGTGCATCCTCTGGATCAGATTTTGACTTTGTGTTTTTGACTATGGAAACAAAAGGGTGGGATAGAAGGAATGGGGGATTCATTGCCATAATATGTGCACAGCCGCACCTTGTACTATACAAAAGAGCGCGTTTTTTTCTGCTCAATGAAACAACCTTTCGCGAGAAAGAGAGAGAAAGAAAGAGACCACTGCTGTGGTTATTGGCAAACAAAAGAGAAAAAAATGTTATCCATAAAAGTATAAAAGATGGATAAAAGTTTATGGACAGGGGGATTGGAATGGCTGTCCAACCAAGTTGCACAAAATGTTTATGTCCATTTTGTTCTTGCGTCCGAGCGGAAAACGACCAAAAGCCCAAAATGACTTTTTGTCTGACAGGCAACGCCAAGTATACAAATTTATTGCGGACATACCGTAAAGCCTAAGATAGCCCAACAAAAAAGCCCAAGCGAGCAGAAAGCCCAAGAAAAAAAGAGGTATCGCAATATACGGGCATATATCCAGCAACCTGGGTAGACCTAGGCTCAGGGGAAGGGGGGGGAGAAAGGGAGATGGGGTGATGAATTCAAACAAACCCAAAAAAACTAAAGAGTCATGTGGTGCGAGGCGTGAGGCAATGAATGTGATAATGGTGAGAAAATAGGAATAGACGAGACAAAGAGCAGTTGGCATCGTAATATCGGTTAAGTACAATCATGAAACCTAGTACAGGAATCGCAGCTGTACGCGTATTTTTTTTCCTCAACACTCAAAAAATTTGACTGCGGGTGATCCTTCGGAGATAATGCTCTATGTTAGCCTCGAGGATAACAATCGCTACGCCACTCCAGTATGTCGTACTTTAGAACCATGGGCCTAAAAAAAATTCTTCTGCTCTTTTACTTCCCCCCCTTCTTCTACTTTCTGCAAGTGAACATGGTTTTTTGTTTTTTTGTTCCTCGTGTCCATCTACGTTGGTTACTACCAGTTTCGCCCACTAAGAGTAAAGAAAGAAAAAAAAAGCTTAATGTTGTGTGTGTGTTTTTTTCAAAGTCGACAGATGCAATAAAGATTGGGAATTTTGCTCCGCCGCCCATCTCTGACTTTGCCACTTTTGAGCCAATCTTTATGGTTTTTGGTTTTTTTTTCGACCCTAACTGTTAATGTTTTTCATTTTTCTCTCGTAGGCAAAATTTTGTACTGTACGACTAGAGCAACACTTTTTTTTTTTTTTTTTTTTATTCTAAGCAAATGATAAGACAACACGTTTTAACGTTCTAGCTTGGCCTAGGCTTGGCAATAGGGCTTAGTATCGGCAATGATTAATGTAGCGTGGGAATGGAATGACATCACGGATACTGTCCATACCGGTGATCAAAAGCATGTACCGTTCAAAGCCAATACCCCAGCCTCCGTGGGGCACAGTGCCATAGCGGCGCAGGTCCAGATACCATCCATACTCTTCCTCGGACAAACCGTGCTGCCGGAGCTGCTGTTGCAGTACATCCAACCGTTCCTCTCTCAAAGAGCCGCCCATCAGTTCACCAATGCCCGGCACCAACAGATCGACACAACCGACCGTCTTGCCATCGGCGTTTTTGCGCATGTAGAACGGCTTGAGCTCCGCTGGATAGTCTGTCACAAATACTGGACCTTTGCAATACTCGCCGGCCAGCCACTTTTCATGCTCAGATTGCAGTGGGGATCCCCAAGTGGTTGGGTATTCAAATTTCTGTCCAGACTTTGAAAGAATGTCAATGGCCTCCGTGTAGGTCATACGTTGGAAGCGTGTGTAGGCGAGCTGCTCCAGCCGTTGCAACAACGTCTTATCGATCCACTGGTTCAAGAAGGCCAAGTCTTCGCGGCAGTTGTCGAGAAGGTGACGTGTCGTCGACTGGAGACACGACTCGGCAAACGTCAGCAGTTGATCCAAATTATCGATGAATGCTGCCTCAGCCTCGAGCATCCAAAACTCGGACAAGTGGCGAGGGGTCATTGAGGGCTCGGCGCGGAAGACAGGTCCCATGGTAAAGACACGTGTCAGCGCACTTGCAACAATCTCGAGGTGCAGCTGACCAGAGACTGTGAGGTATGCAGGTGAGCCAAAGAACTCGGATGGTGCAATGCCCTTGTTGGAAGTGTCGGTTCCTGGAGTTGAAGTGGATGACTGTTGTTGTTGTTGCTTCTCTTCATCGCGAGCACTGATTCGTGGTGCTATTTGAAACACTTCACCACCACCTTCACAGTCGTGCGAGGTCAAACAAGGGGTGTGGACCTGGCAAAACTCTTCAGACTCAAAAAATTTCTGGAATCCCCAGTGGGCTTGGCTCCGCAGCCGAAGAATCGCCGACGCCGTCTTGGCGCGTGGCCGCAAGTGAGCAATACCACGCAGGAATTCGAATGTGTGCCGCTTCTTTTGCAGTGGATACGTCTAGGAAAGTAAAAAATAGTAGCAGTTTTAAGCGACAGGTGAGAATGGAGTACGAAAGAGATCTAGCACAAAAGTGACAGGGAGCTGATTTTTTTTGTTCTGTTGAATGTTATTTTGTATTGAATACCTCACCGTCGCACTTGCCAACAATCTTAAGGGTCTCGACCTGCAACTCTAGATCTTGTTCTTTGCCTGGGCTCTTGACCAATTCACCTTCCATCTCGACACTTGTTCCTGCAACCAATCTACATGGAAGATCAATAAGGAACCATCATCAAAAAATAAGTCGAATCAGAAATCAAAGACTAATCGCGCAAAACTATATATATGTAAAATACGCGGACATAAAAAATCCCATCAAAAACGTATTAAAGATCATCAATATTTTTTTCTTACCCTCGGCCTTGTTCAGAGGTGAGGATAGCTTGAATGCCCTTGAGACTCGATCCATCATTCACTTCAGCAAAGGCAATCTGTTTCTGCTGACGGGTCGATCGGATCCATCCCTGGACCTTGACCTTGGACCCTGCTGGTGTCGATTGCAGGATCGAGCGAATCGTCTTGTTGGGCAGGGCTGCACCGACAGGAGCAACAGGAGGTTGAGGTGATGGCGAAGTTGTGGTGGACGTTGTTGTTGTGTAGGTACGATGTTCCTGTTTATGGGGATAGACCTGGCGGACAGACCGTGTGGAGCGGGGCAAAGCTTGCATGGTGGCTGGAATGGATCGGGGGGCTATGCACGGCCAGAGAGAATGACCTGCCCGTGCCCACATGATGATTCGCGAAGAGCTCATGCTGGGGTCGAGTTCCAGATGTCGTGAGGAGAATAGGAATGAAATGAGCAGAGATCCCGGACGTGTGTGTGTGTCCCTGATCTCCTGCATCCACATTTTCGGTGGCAAACGGTGACTGTTTCCGATTTTTTTAAGCTCAAGGGTTCAAATAACTGGGAGAGTTTCTTTTTAATTCTGAGTAGGTACAATGAACAAAAGCTACAAATATAAAAAGATGGAATAAAAGGCTACAGATGGCCATCATCCACCTTAGATTCAGGGAAACTGTCGCTGACGACACCCAGATGCAAAATACGGCATCCGCTCTGGCAAACCGGGTCAACAGATTTGCCAACCACGATGCCGTCCTCTGGAGCATAATACCGATGTTCCTCGTGTCCGAAAATGTTGTGAAGAGTAGCAATCAGTTCACCCTTGCGCACCCATGTATTGACATCTGGTAGTACGTTCAAGATTCCTCCACCATGGGTGAAGATCCAGTACTATCATCATTATTTTCAGATAATTGAAGGTTTGTTTAAAGTAGAAAAACAATGGAGGGTGTGAATCAGAAGTTCCCATTAAAAGAAGGGCAAAGTGCATGGCATAATATCAATTCCAGTAGTGAAAAAAAACTTACACTCTTCGCACAGACAACAGGGTCGTAGTCGGGGGCCTCATGTTCATCGCCAATCATCTTGAGTGAGCTGAGGATATTGGTGACGCCCAAGAGTGCATTCTTGACAAAACGCTTCTGGAACCGAGCAGGATCACCAATCTCAACTGTGATTGCCGGGATATTGAACTCTGACATGGCTGCTCCTCGAAGGGAGCCATCCGGCGATGTGTTATGCACGATGATCTGTGGGTTCTGCAGTCGCGCCATATGGCGTGTCATTGGGTTCTGCATGTTGGCACGCACATAAAGAGAGTTGACGCGGCCCTTCGAGGCCGTATGCAGATCGATCAGGTGGGTAAAGTGGCGTATGATTCGGTTCATAAGGCTGTAAGCGTATACTTGCGATGTTGCGCCATTCTTCTTTCTGCATGTCAAAGAAAGTGAGTATGACTATGGGGACAAGCACTGTAATTATTGTGAAAAGGTAAAGAGAATAGTTCATGAAGTATGACTTACCCGGGCATGACACGGTTTAGATCCACACCATCACTGTATCCTCGCTGTTGGGCTAGATAGCCAGGAACATTAGTCACCGGCACAGTGACCACTATGCCGTGCAGGGCTTGACATTGGATTTCTTGCAAGACCAAACGATGTGTCAATGGAATACCGTTCAATTCATTTCCATGCAATGCGGCCGTCTACCAACAAACGACATAATCCGTTATAAGAAAAAAAAAGAGTTCTAATTAGGAAACAACCATTACTGATGTCGTCGTTCTTGTCAGTCTCCTTTTCATAAACAGAACAAAAGTCAATATCACATACCAAACCAACGACCGGTCCTGGACGCACACCCTTGGCCACAATGACAGGCACCTTGATGGGACTACTCAACGCATCCTCAGCTAAAATGACCCACATCCTGGTGACACGACCTGAAGGCAGGGCATCGAGGTCGAGATCATGAACAACGGGATAATCGCCCGTTTCACCGCTGACGGATGGCGTAGGCGAAACATGCTCGGGGACGACGGGCGTGCGCTTGCGCCAGAGCGAACGTGCAGCGTTGAGCAACCGTTCATCCTTCTCGCTCTTGGCAAAAGTCTTGTCGGTAACCATTGCCCAAAACTCGGAGCTGAGTGTCGTCAAATGTTCATAGTACGGGTACAGTACCTGCACCTGCTTGGGCTGTCCACCAATCGGCGAGTACACTTGCCGCACGAAGGGCTCGGATGATTGCAGAGCTGCTGTAGCTGGTGTCTTTATGACGCCATCACGGGGAAGGTAAATTGTCGGCGTGTCACGGCCTTGTATGCCCAAGCCATTGACCATCATAAGATAGTTGTTATTGTGACCAGAGGATAGAGTAGGGTGAGAAGGGTGACTCACCGCGTCGGTCATATTGGATGAAGCATAGTAACCGATAGTCGGTCGTGCAGCAACGGGTTGGCTCAATGAAGGCACGTTAGCTTCCTGAACACTATTGACATCGGGTGTCATGGAAGGGCTGGCAGCGGAAGCAGGAGGGCTGAGGCAATAGGGAGAGTTGCGGTAGTGCCTGTCAAACTTTTTGATAATCTTTTTGAAGCCTGTAATGTTGGTCTGGCTAAACTCAAGCAGATACTCCAAGTTCAGGATCAAAGTCTGCAGTTCACTCCGCCACTGCTTCAGCTCCAATGGAGTGAAGTTTGGGCGCCACTAAAACCGCCACCAAAAATGAGAAGTGTAAGCTTAATACTGAATCACACACATATACGTACACAGAACTCCTTCAAATCCTTTCACAAAAGGATAAAGTGACATACCGTAGCGCTGAGACGTTCTAGTTGAGCTCCACCAATTTTTTCTTGGGCCTCATAACGAGCGTTGACCTTCTCCAACTCGGCCATTAGTAACATCCTAAAGCCATCAGCGATTCGATTGATCTCTGCCTGGGCTTCTTGGTTGAGGCCACTTGTGGTGCTGGTACAGTCTGTCTTTTTGGGGTCGAGGTCACTTCCTGGAAGACGATGGTTCTTTGCTTGTAGGGTAAGGCGAGACAACCGCTCAATCTCACGGGCGGCGTGCACAGTTGGGCTATTTTCGACCGACATTTGCGCCTTGCCAGTGTTGCCTGATGCTGCGTCTGCATCGTCGATGTTCTGAATAGGTGGCTGGCCATCTGTCTGCAGCACTGATCCGGTTGCTGAGGATGCTTCAGTGACTGTGGCATGATCACCATCCTTTTTGGACTCTCCTTCTTCAAGATCCAGCGAATCGAGTGACTCGAGTGAGGTCAGCGGGCCTGTCGGTTAAGGGAGGGTGTGGTAACGGAGATATGAGTGTTGCACCAAGGTGGTGAGAGGTCAAGTTTGCTGTTAAACACGTTTTTCTGTCACGACGCGGAGAAAATGAGAGATAGACAGAAAGGTATGTACCTGGTGGACCAAAGGAGGATTTAATGTAGTGCTTGAGTGACTTGTAGTCCAAGTAGTATGGAGCCCAGCTGGGAATACTTCTCAGACCAAGCTGTTTGGCGAACTTCATGGCGAAATGGTCAGAGTGGAATGATCAAATGAGGGAATGCAGAGCGCCAATGGAGGGTGAGGGAAGAATGAGAGACAAGGCAAATAGAAAGAGAGAGAGGGGAGGAAGGGGGAAGAAGGTGGTGGCGAGAAGGGAAGAAGAGAAGATCAAAAAGGACAGGGTAGAGACCTTTATATTCCTTTTTTTTGTTTCTGGAACCATGGACAACTCGATTCTCTATTGCCAAATCATGGGCTACCAAGCATAATGTGTTTGTGTGAAGGGAGAAATATGCATGTGTGCCTGGATCGACTGACAAGGACGGTAACTGGCAAGGGGTGAAAACGACATCAAGCATGAAGTAGGCCGAGCGATATACCCGATTTCGTTCTCTGCCTTCTATCTTTTTTTTTTTTTTT
>JAAAIY010000062.1:44107-95228 GCA_016098105.1 Actinomortierella wolfii
AAAGGCACTTAATCACTTGCGCCATCTGTTTGCTCACGACAGATAGTTAGGAGAGAGAGGGGGAGGAGAAAATGGATGGACCATTCAAACGAGAGAATGCTAAAGGTGTAGATCTCATACGGCCTATTTCGATCTGGGCCAGTCTCTGCGCCTATCGGAGGAACGTGTCCAATGACTATGTTCTGAGCGGGCTGAATGTATTTTTGGTTTTTTGACAATCGCACACATAGAGAAAAGAAAGCTACATGAAGTAGTAGAACGAGGTGAGAGAGAGCAAAAGCACCATTGTATAGACGATGGGTAGCGGCGACCGAGAAAACGAAAGAACTGTATGCTGAAGAGAGACAGGTCATGTGCACTAAGGCACTGCTCCTAGGAGGGGTCGAGATCCACACGACCGAGACCTTGTGCCTCCAAAACTTTGCATTAACGTGAGAGACTGTGCGCTACATTAGTGCGATTAACAGACCCTATTTTCTGGGTCGATGCATCCATTCTTTCAGGAAAACACCCTCATAGATACAGTGAGCATTATCAACCATCTGGTTAGTGGAATAGTGGCGTTATGGTAGAGCGAACATCACCTCGCTAAAGCCCAAGGTCAGTCCATCAGACTATCATGAATTTTTTTTCGCTTATCACTCGAGGTTCCTCCTTCCTCTCTGCGGCCCTGTTAAGAATCGCACAAGTTTCCAATGCAGACATGCTGAGAATATAAATCCCTCATAGGTTTTTAAAGGAGGAGGGTGAAGGGATAGAAGGAGATTCGTTTTCAACGACCTTCACACTTCCTTTCACTTTGACAAAACAGTCATGATGCGAGATTGAGGTCAGTGCGCTCAATGCATATTTTTAAGAGTACCACACGAGTCCTTGTCAATTTTGCAGGATCCACCACGCTATCCCTTGAGTTCTCTGGGGTGCGTGGTTGAACCCTGCAATGCTTCGTACTATGTCATACATTTACTTTTGTTCAGCATCCCGAAAGATCCTCGGTGCATTCCCTACATTGGTGATGTCGCGTACTAGCCGACAGTCAGTGAGTACATGGCTTTTATTGCCAAGTTTCGTAAGCCATGCGGGATGTACCAGCCTGTGGGGCAACATACGATGAATTCATACTCTTTTATTGCCTTGTCTCTACTACAAGATCTTCTTAGCGTCACAAGAGACCATACCCAGGAAGTGCAACTGATTGTCCTGTGCGAAATATCGCGTTCTTTTCTTTCTTTATTGTGTTGAAAGGGGAACCACAGCAACAGCACTAGCGTGGCTCGTGTTCAGCTTTGCGTGTGCATGCATACACGCACGTAGAATATCTCTCATTCCTTCTCTTTTCAACATCAGACATGAGCGAAGAAACCGAGCATTAGCTGTATTATAAATACTTATTTTTTCTACCTCACCGTGTTTGTTAAAGAAATGTGGTTATAGAAAGTGGAGGAGCAGTAAAAAAAAATTATGCAGCCATAATATTAAAAAAAGGTGTGACCCTCAGGCGCGCGTCTTTGCTGACTGGGCCTATCTCCGCATCGAAAGAAGCGGTCCCTCTCCTCCCCTCTCTTTCCCCCTCTCTCACTACGAACTTTATCTCACAGCCATCCTCCAACTCCCCTCCCTACATCAGTCATTCATCACTCGAGCACGCAAGGCAGTGCATTGTACAGAAACCATCAGTCCCCCCTCTTTTCGCAACTGTGCCTGCTGCGCTGGATTCGCTTCTTTACCCAGACCTGTAAGAAACCTGTTCCCCCCACGCGTTTCATGCTTCCGATCAGCCTAACCCCTCAAAGAGACTCGTTCGGTCCATGTTGACGCCGCATGGCCCTATTTTTTCATTCCCTTTTTTAACGACAATAGACATTAGGTGCTCAATGCAGTCTTGCCAGCATTTCATTTCAAGCTGACACTAGGATTATCGTGTCCATTGTTCTGCCTCATCATATATTATAGTTATCCATTAGTTGCCGTCAGCCCTCACCGACGTGTCGGTTTGTTCAATAGCCTCTTACCCTATCAACCCTTCCACCCTTGTTCAGTGGACCATCGTATTCAGCAAGTAGCTTGAAGTTGTTCACCATGTCAAAGTTTCCAGGTACGTAATCCTTTTATTTTTACCTTCCTCTGAGGCGTGCAACTCACTCTTATAGAGTCCGTTATTCAGAGATGATGACAAGTTTTAAACCTTGCGCCACTGACTGATAACTTGAAATTGTTCTCTTTGGAATGCTGTGTCAATAGGTCATCATCCTCGGGGGATGCCTCAAGGACAACCGCCGGGAAGCATGGGAAACCCGGGCATGCATGGACACAACCCATTTCAGCAGCAGCAGCAGCATCGCCAAGGGTACAATACAACAAGGACACCAAACATGAACTCTGGATATAGTCCTATGTCGTCTCAGCAACAGCATCCGTCACAGCAACAACAACAAAGTATGAACCGTTGTTATCATTCATCGACTCTGGCTACTCTATCGCGGACAAAAAATTAACAATGTCGCGAAGGAAAGCACATCCTCGATAGTGTTAGTTTCTGGTTGCCTCACTCACACACGTTGCATTCTTTTCTGAGACACAATAGATCACAGCACTGGTAACTCTGCTCCGCTCCGTCGATATGTCCTCCACCCCCCACCAAAACAGAAGAAGCTTCACAAAACGAGCGATCTTGGTAGGTGGATGTCAAATTTCAAATAAGTGTCCTTAATCGGTCGGAGCCCTAAAATAATGGCACATGTTTGTACTCAAAAGTGTATCGGAGACCGCATTGACATACTCATTTGTTTTGCATGGTTGCAATTTCATTTTGGTAGGATACCCCGGTATTTTTCCTCAGAAGCCCGGTCAGGATGAAGATATGATGACAGCCAACAATGTAAAAGCAGGATATATTGACAAGGGTGTCATTCAGGTAATTGAAAAAGGGATATACAAAGTGACTTGTCTCTTTGGCATCGTTAATCTCGTTGGGGCGTTTATACTAAATGCTGTCATGATCGAATTATTTCCATCTCCCTCTCTTAGAATGAGACTGTATCAGCGCAGGGTATACTGGCGGATGTGCTGCAGGATACTAAAAAGCTACAGGAGCTTGGCAACTTTATGGCACAAGTGATCAAACGGAAACAAGAGAACAACAGGATCACAGGGTACTGAAAGATATTATGCAAACTGGCGCTCTGTTTAGATATGGTATCCGCTTCTGGTTATTCAGAGAAACAGACCAAGCTCTTAAGGCTTATACTACTTTCCTTTTCTTCCCACTCTCGATCTTGAATAGACCAAGCACCTTTAAGCCACCCAGTCGATCGACACTCAACGAACTCAAGAAGGACCAGTGGATGACCGATCTAGCGGGTCGCACATCGCTCCGCCGACTGTCAAGGAGTGTACCACATGGATTCAAGTCAGAGAAACTTCTCGAAACCCTCGCTCAGCGACAGGTGCCGCTACTGCGAGCCACGTGGTACATCAAGATTGTGGGGCTGGGTGAGATGCAAGCACAGCGAAGCAGGCAACCACAATCACAGTACTCGACCGACTGGACAGCAACAGTCAACTTATTCTTGAAGAAGCAGCTACTTGAGATCAACCCACATTCAACAACCCGACCTTCACCAGCCAATGCTCTCAATTCTGCGGCGGGCGGACAGAGCGTTAAACCGTGGGCGAGTGAAGAGGCAAAGGAAAAGTGGGAGGCGAAATGGCGATATAGCGTCATGCTGACCCGATGGCAGTATAACGAAGGCTTGCTCGATCACCGACACTTTTTGCGCGCGACTGTTGAGCAGCTCACGACGTTATCATTTGAGCAGGTCGCCCTCTTGTTGACATTGATCTCCATGTTTTTGTCCGAATATGCTCGATCTCGACTTTTGATGCGACTTTTGATCGACGGCCTCTTGAATACTCTACAGGCGGTAAGAATGAATTTTAGGACGGAAAATGATTTTTTAAATATGTGTAGTCTGATATTTCACATCTGACGCGTTCTCTCGTCTCGTGTTTTCGGAAATATAGGTACAAAGCCATCCTTCTTACAACAAGAAAGTATTCCGCTACTCATATCTAGAGCTGGAACTAAAAAGGATGCTCCAGGTACATCGTTGGGCGAATCGCATCTGGGAGAATCTCTTTTTATTGCCATGATGACTAACTTCTAGCCTTTAATCTCTACTTTCAAATGATTTCTCATACAGTCCATATTCCTGTCGACCCCGGATATGTTTGTGATCCCCAAGGCATGGGCTATACATTCCAAGCTCATGGAGGAAGTGATTTTAGAGGATCTACAAGTCGGTAATCAACGCCCAGCCCATTTTCCTAATGTATCCAAGGTTCTGGCTTCACACTACAACATCATTAAGGCGCGAGTCCAAGTGTTCTCAGAAAACGCAGATCCCATAGTAGCTTCTGGAAGCGATAATGATCTAGCCGCTGCGATTGAGGTATCCATGCGGGTCTCTAGGCGCAAGCAATGGGCAAGAACATGGAAGAGAGACGGATTACTAATTTTTCTAATTGCATTGGTGCATCGATTTCATAGGTACTGGATAATGTTGACCATCTCTCAGACTTGGAGCATGTAGCATATTTGTACTTTTCGTCTACAGCATTGCCACAGGAAGACACTCCTACGTCATCGGGTATGGCAGGATCAAAATCACCTTCCGTGTCTCCATCAGCACTCATCAACCACTTTAAGGAGCGAATCTTGCTTATGTGCAAGTGGGCTGTCACAAGGTCGCGGCACGGAAAGCATAGGGTGTATCTCGTCGGAACACTCCTTCAAATATGGAGAGATAGTGAGCTCTCGAGCGATATACCCGACAACGAAAAGTCTCGTCTGCTCCAATCTTTTCTCGTAGAGTTTCTGGATGGATTCACTGGCACCACATGTGGTTTTGAGGCTGAAGGTAGGATGATCAATCATCGTCATTCAGAGAGGAGCGGCATCGAATATAGGTCATTCATATTTACAAAATCTTCTCATACATCCTCTGTATCTTCCTTTACTCCTTTAAGAATGCGAAGCAGTAGCCCATCTCTATGGAAACCTCATCCATGAAGGACTGTTTTCGTACCAACAGTACTTGCGAAGGTTGATTGCGAGAGGTGATCTGCAGACAAGACGCAGGAACGAGGACTCTACCCTCCGCCACTTGAAATATTTACAGACCTTCCCTTTATATGATCCTCAACCATACCACCTGAATCAACGGCGAGTCATCCTTTTCGGTGTTCATGAAGAGAGTGAGTACGAACGCGAGTATTTTGAGTCCATTACCAGCCAGATCCGCGCTAAGCTACCGTACATGTTTTCTGCAGAAGGTATGTCATACTTATACCTGTTACCCATGTCGTTGCCATTGATATATCGTATACTCCCTGCTAAAACTTTGATCATTCTTCAACATTACTCTAGCGGAGAATATGACATTCCCAGTTAAAGACGACCAAATAGCGGATGATGAGCTTAGCATGTCAATCCCATTGCGCCTGTCAGAGCATTTGTTAACGGTGAGCCGTTTTTGCCAGATACAAGTGACCAAAGAATGGCTACTCAAGGCAGTCAAATCGTATGTCGTCAAAAATGTCCAAATTGGCGAGGACAACTGGCGAGTCATGACGTCCCCAGGTTCTTCATTACTCAATGCCCGACAATTATCCACCATTGTGTGTATCATGGAGATCGCAGCGGACTACTATTCGCTGTACGACATGTGTACGTGGCTATTAGAACATACGGTCGACAAGGGCTTACTCTTGATTATCATCAATGTTCTGAAGAAGCATCGTGACGTCTGGGCTAGTATGGGCGTTCTGACACGTTTTTCACAGGCAATCCTGAATAAGCACTACAGTCTGCAGAGCAAAAATCTCTCCGTTAAGGCACTCCCACGGTATTTGGCCTTCGATGCCTCTCAAGTACCAGAAGATATTCGGCTGCAAATGGAGGGCGATGTCAGAAGTATTTCCAAGACACTTGGTATGGCCTCGAATCAACCTGTAGGCGCCATCCCTCAGCAAATTCCGGAGCTCTGTAGCCTCATCCATAACCCCAACAATATTTCCAGTCAGGCTCTTAGTCTGTGCCAACGATATGGCTCGATTCCGCAATACCCAGAACGCCTCCTGGACCAAGTTTATGACACCTTGCATAAGGTTTCAACACTTGGATTCCCATCAATGTCGACCTCGACTTCCCATCATACTGGCTATGGACAAGCTTCAAGCTCCGCTCAAGTCTTTTCATTTGACCATGCCTCTGGCCCTGTTACGTTACAACAGCTTGTGCGTGTTACGAGAACTCTTGTGGGACTTCTTAAGGAAACAGAGGAGCATCTTGGTCGCCTGTCGATGAATGATACAGTTGTTCACTGGTTCAAACAGAACAAGGATCGGATCAGCCAGCAATTATCAGTTGTTACTCCCAGTTCAACCCAGCTTGATCCTAGTATGCGGCATCCAATCATCGGTCTAGAGAATGACCGACTTGTGCCAGTTTGGTTCCTGTCTTTTGTCGTCCAACTCGTTATCAGTGGATTTTGCTCTATTCAGGCGGCTGTCGAAAATATTTGCGGCATCACCTTGGCCGGTGTAGCGTACTCAGTTGAGGCACAACTACAACAAGCTGACCAGAATGGAGGAGAGGCTCCACGTTTGGATGAGGCAACGTTACAGCTTTGTATGACAATGGTCTTACTGTTGCGCCTGCTGCTGCTGGAGGAGGATTCTGACTGTCGTCAATCGAACCATGGTCAGACGAGTCATGGTATGCGACTGACTATGAACGAAATTCACCATCTGCAAACTGCCCGCCGTTTTTACTTAAAGTCCAGCGAGCGCATCCAAGAGCAGTTCCAAATTTGTAAAAACTTGGCTTGGATTGAATCGGTGCTACCATTAAGCCATCCAGTGTTACATGAGCTGCAAGAGTACCGCAAGGATTGGGCAACAACAACTGAGTGGATACGGGAGCTGGCGTTCTCTAAGATTGACATGACATACAAGCAAGTACTTTCAATCATCCAAGACGATACCCAAGATGTCCCTTTGGGTGCCGGTATTGAGCCCAAGGGAGACGCCCACTCACCTCCGACAACACTCCATAGGCGTTATTCGCAGACGGTGCGCCGCAAAGTGATTGATACGTTCCGGATGCTTTTGGTGGCCGACGAAGAGGAGGAAAAGAAGATATTGCCATTCTACAGTACTACATCACCATCGTCATCATTTGACGATGCCGCCGCCGAGGTGTCGCCCGAACACATCAATAACTGCAAAGAATCGTTCCGAGGGTTAATGCGCCGTGTTAACCATTGGATCTTGGACCGGTGCAAGGTTGAATTATGGCTCTTGCTGAATAATATAGTGCAGTTGGCCGAGAAGCAGGACCTGTTGTACGGTCGTTCACGAGAGAAGCGGAATTTTTTCACTCGTAATCATCAGCATCATTTACAGCCACGGCGCCGAAATCAGCGACACCACCCCCACCATGGTGTTGGTGGCACCGACAAGACTGATGTCGACTTTGGTGACATGGACATGATGGTGGACGACGAAACAGACCGTGCGATGCTGGATAGCTCTGGTGGTACAGTGGTTGGTGCAGGTGGCGGAGGACACGACATGTTGATGATGCCGGGCGAAGAGCCTGATGCATTGGAGCAAGTCATCAGTATCTTCTTTGAAGAGTTTGTGCTCTCGGAGAACGCGGACAAGGAGCTACTTGGTCAACTGTTGTCGGGACTTCGTAAGGACGTGGTGGAGGAGTTTATCCGCTATGGATATGGCGTGTTGTCAGGCCCGAAGGATTCAATTTTCCCGTATGACTCTATTGTCTGTCGCCGCGCAGTCCCTATCTCAGATTACAGCAAAATCATGGTCAACTTTTTCTACATTATGCAAGTGCTCATGCATGAGAGCGAACGAAGCCTTGGCATGACCTTTCCACTGGATGCAAACAGCAATAATGTAGGTAATGGTGGCGGCAACAGCAGCCAACCTGGAAAGCCATCCCAACATGGTTCATCGGCAGCGGCATCCCCAGCTGTTGGCAGTAGCGGCGGCGGTGCGTTGACGCCTGGACCTCGAGGTGATTCGACAGCCCCATCGCCGTTGCCTTCGCAAGGCCTCAAAGAGATGGACCCTCAGCAAAAGGAGTCTGGTATTGAGATGGTCAAGAGTTTGTTGTGGCAGCTTGGCAAGTTTGAAGAAAAGGTCAGGGTCTACGATGTCATGCATGTTGTCGGATTGTCGTACGAACAGGCGGCACAAGCATTGGAGAACGGAGGAGGAACCACTGGTGCTGGCGTGGATATGTATTCCCTGCTTCTCAACTCAACCACGGCGTCAGGAGGTACCGGTAGTAGTGGTGGTATGGACAACATATCCTATCCTGACATGACTCCCAAAACGCCTCTGTTCCAAACAGGATTGGATACACTCTACACGCCTAATAGCCATTCCACGCTCATGTCTAATGCATCCATGATGGGACTGTCCTCAGCAGGTCTTCAGGCTCAGCACCTACAATCGGTAGAGCTTGTTCATATTCGCACGAGCCTCTGCCTGCGCCTCCGACTATTGGTACCGTGGTTACCGTTTATCCTCCAAAATCCGGCGGAATGCGATCTAGTGACTTTTGTCACACGCCTGACGAATTTACTGGTCAGCTCAATCGTGCACGGCCAAGGGTGCGAGGAGCGGCTGTTTGAATTTTGTCTCGACATGGTGTCGTTCTTGATGGATGAGATCCTGTTGCTTAGCGGAGGTGGAGGAGGCTCTGAAGGCATTACCAAGGAGATGAGAAACGAGGTCCTCAACTATCTGCGCACAAACCTGACTACCATGGTCGCCACAGTCCCGACTGTCTTTGCTAGCCGTGTGTTCCGAATCATGCCCTTCCAGCAGCATAACGTCTATTTCTCCAATCTAAGAGTCGCCAACGCAACACCTGGTATCGGTACTGGTGTAGTCGGCAATATGGCTACTAACGTCAGCACACCAAGCGGCGTCGGTGCCATCACTAAGGCAGGAGAGATTCAACCTCGTCCCTGGGATTGGCTGGAGGATTGTGTTGGCGATGCTGATATTCAACAGCAGCAACAACAGCAGCAACAGGCTGGAGGAGGAGGCAATGGCGCAGGAGTGGGATCTTCTTCGAGCAGTGGACAAGGATCACAGTTGTCACAACAGTCCAGTCCTGGTGGAAGCGGAATGCATGGAGTGTCGATCAACTACGACGGCTCAAGTGCGACTCCAGCTTTGGGCGGAGGTGGAAGTACTCCAGGTGGTAGTGGCGGTTTCGCTGGTTCAAACCTTGCTGGGCAAGGTCTGCAGCAGCAACAAGAGATCAATGCCAATGACACCTCCATCTCTCTCACCTTGTTTGGAGCCAAGCTGATTCGTCGTGATGAAAGTGGAACGACCTATGAGCGGCAGTTCCGACTTGGCGCTGGAGGCGATGAGCCCCAGGAAACGTTGACCGTCATCTGTGATGAAGCCTCGTTACAAGCGGCTAAGGAAGCCGAAGCACTTGAAGCTGCTCAACAAGAACTGCAACTGCAACAACAAATGCAGCAAAAGCAGCAAAAGAATCAAAAGCAGGAGGGTGGGGATCGAACGGATCAAGAAGGTGGTAGCAGCAAGTTAAAGACTGAGGAAGATGTGACGATGATAGACGATACGGAGTCGTCAGCAATTGCTGCGCTCATGGACACGGATATGGCAATCGCACGGAGCCACACAGGGACCCCATCTGCTTCTGGTTCAGGCGGAGTTGTGGCTACACCTGTCACAGCTACAGCTGCCGCAGCTGCAGGAATAGCGACAACAGGATCCACCCCATTGAGCTCAAATGGCGGTAATGGACTTCTGGAGGCAGTGGATAATGGTCTGAGTGGCGGTGGTGGCTCGTCCGCTACATCAATGTCCTCGACTGCCGTGGCAACTGCTGTCCCAGGCGCTGGCTCTGCTGCAGATCCAGACGACATTGAAGAAGGTCAAATCCTAAATGATATGGATCTAGACCCTATCTTTACCTCAGCCTCATCGCCGTTCTTATCAACACCCATGACTATGACCTCTGGCCCTCCAACGAGTACTGGCGTTAATGCTTTCCCGGTATCATCAACTTCTTCGTCGTCATCATCGGTCACAAGTTCTGTTACCACGACGTTGTTTCCAATGTCTCTTCCTTCCACGGCATCAGCTGCAACTATGACAACAGCTGCTACATCGAGTACAACAGGACCTGCAGTTACCACTACGTTGGCTGCATCTACAAGTATGGAGTCTGCCGTGACCGCAGCACCAGTGATTGCAGTTCCTAAACCTAACAAGAAGGGACGGCCCAAGGAAAACACTACCAACAACAGTGATAGTACCGTCAGCGCTGGAACGGACATCAGTCAAGGAGCAGGGGGTGATGCCAAGAGTAATGCTACGTCGGCCATCTCTACAGCCACAGCGTCCAAGGGCAAGAAGCGAGGAAGCACGGCGGCGGCAACCTCTGGAAATGCCAGCGTTGACACGACAGCGAATGCTTCGACAGCGGCTACATCGGCAACAGGAGCTGTGGCGGGGGCGCCAGCGACGACGACAAGTACCTCGAAAAGCAACAAGACCAAGGCAGCTCGTACGTCCAAGAGTACCAAAGCAAGCGGAGGAGCTACAACGGCAAAGGCATCTACTGCGCCAACATCGACAGCTACTTCTGCCGCTGTGGCAGTCCCATTACCACCGGTACCTGCCACCAACAACCTTCCAGCCTTGGCAGCTACAGCTGTTTCCAGCACTAGTGGGATGCCAATGTCGGCAGGGACGATGATGACGGGTGTAGGTCCAATTCATGTCCCTGGGGTGCCTACAGCCGGACTTCCACATTCACAACAACAACAGTTCCCCACCGTCATGCAACTTCCCCAGGCTATCCCACAGCAGCAGCAGCAGCAACAGCCAATGCCCTCACATCAACCACAGATGGCATATACTATGCCTCCTCAGCAGCAACCACAACCACAACCAATCCAGTTACCTGGAGGTGGCATCGGAATGGCATTGCCGACAGGTGTTGGAATGCCACAGCGGATGAATTTTGCCTTTAATGGCCAGCCGTTCCACCTGCCACCTGGAGGCATGGTCAACACAGCAAACCTGTTGCAACAACAACAACAGCAGCATCAACAGCAACAGCAGCAACAGCATTTTGTACCGCAGCCACACTTCCAACAACAGCCACCGCAGCAACAACTACATCTTCCTCCGCAGCAACCGCAGTTCATGACTTTCCCTGGAATGCAACCGCAGCCTCTCCAGCTGCCGAATAATGTGGGTGACAATGGACAGGTCAACAACAACCTCAACAATCCCAATACCATTCATCTGCCAGGTGGAGGGTTTATTAGTCGACCTGGATTCCAATGATGTAAAGATTGAAGATGGAAAAGGGATCATGAAGTAGGGCTGTTACACTTCTTTCGGTGTTTGCTTGTTTGTTTTGTTTTGTATTCAACTACCTATTTGTAGCAATAATAATAAAATGAATAATTTTCGATTTCATAACATAACATTGGATGAGATACCAGCCCCTTTAATGTTTGAGTCGCTTTTGAAGCTTAAAAAACGCCCAGATGGTGTTATGGGATGAGCAGAGTAATCGACACTGCCCAGAATGTGCTTGTATAAAGTCACAACTTTGAAAGATGCTTCGTTATAGTAAGCGACCTTACTTTTGTATTTGATTGTACCCATGGCTTCATGTAATCGAAAGATAGCCCTTGTAGGCCTAAATTTAATCCTGTAATCCTCCTCTGTTTCATAATCTCCAGGTGTTCATCTCCACATCTATGAGTTGAGGTGCAAAATGTGTTGTTGTTATTTGATAAAGTGAATACGACTGCTACAATGCTTATAGCTGAGTAATAGGAATGAAAGTGTGCCTACTCGGGTCGGCAGCTGATAAAGCTATTATCACCTAAACTATACGAGCAATAGTGTCGGCTACTGCTTGGTCGTGTGAGCCCGAAATCATCCTGGTGGCGGTCGCGTCTGGCTAATCCAATACGCATGGCATTATCATCTTTCAAAGGAGAAATGGTCCGTGATGACACTCTTGATATGCTTCGATTTCTCACAAGCTTCTGCTAGACGTGATGCCGAGAAACTAGTGCATCCGCAAAGATAAAGTAGCTCGACATAATGCCGACCATCACAGATGTGACCCAGTAGTGGAATAACATCTGTTTGTTCGTCTGTAATGTGAAAGCCACAGATGTGGAGATAGAGCCGCTGACTGAGATGGGGTTCTGTGTTATCGTTTTCGGTCGTTGTCGTATTAGCCCCGATATTGTCGCCATTGCCTCGAGCCTGGATTTGCATCTGGAGAGGCAAGTATTCTGATTCTCTCCGCTTTGAATTCAGCGTGAGATGCTGCAATCTTGGACATCGGCGGATAAAATTAGGTAGGTCAACTAAACCTGCCACATCGCCGTGAAAGGCTGCCATCTCCAGACACGGTAAGTGGAAATCGTCGTTTTCACTCTCAAATACATGTTGCCATACTTGCAGTTTTTGTTGTAGCGCCAGATTGACCCATGAAGGTATCTGCTGATAGGAGTCCATGTGACCTTGATCTTGTGTACTAGTGTTGGTGTCAGCAATGCTTTCAAGGATGAGTGCTGATAACGATGGCATGGATCGAAATGACTTTGGACAGAAATTCCAAGCTGTTGGGCCACGGAGTGTCAGAGTGGTCAAATGAACCATATTCCAGGTGTTCATGAAAGAAGGTTGCAAATCCTCTGGAGGATAATATGGCAATATAGTACTACTAATCTGTAGCTTCTCCAGCAGAGGACATTGATCCAGGGCCGATCGCTCCAAAATGATTGGGCCATCGTGATATTCGAGGGATAGAGTTTTGAGTCTTGGAAATCTCCAGACCGCTAAGCCAGCTGGTCCAAGTCGAATGGGTTCCATCGATTCTACGCTCGTCGTGAAAATGCCTTTCATCACGAGACACTCAAGAGTAGGAGCAAAGGCTGTCACAGCATCGTGAATGAGCTGCTTAAAGGCGCTCACACTGCATGAGATCTCGATATTCTTCAAAGAGGGAAGAGTCAGAGACGGATATCGCAAAGAGAGTATGTCAACGTTGTTGACATCTTTGAATGATAAATGTTGAAGTTGATTTGTTCGTTCAATAGCGGCCCAATGGAACAATTCTGGTTCATGGACTTTATCCATCTCGATCGACCGTAATCGACGACAGCGAGAGAGTACAGAGCTGATTGTCATCTCTGGCCATGCTTCAAGAAAATCTCTCAAGGGGTCATCCTCGTTTCTACACGAAAGCTCAATATCGAGGACATGATCCAGATCGGTATTCTTGGCCCCTTTGATGAATCGGTGCCAATTGGCAAGTGTTAACTCGTTGGGATGACGTAGAGGCGGAAGTAGGTCTTGAGTTTGTTGGAATATGTATTTGCCAGGATCACCATGCTGTCTGTATGCGCGGCAATCCTGCAATAGTGACACACCATGGTGAGCAATAAAGGCCTTCACAAACTCAAGTGATGCAAGGTATGGCTCCTTTAGTTTTTGCTCGTAAGCAATGAAATATTGAAAGCTGTCATCGTAATCGTTGATTTCGAAATCAGTAGTACTGGTATCTCGACCAAGTTCTCCATTCTCATCAAAAGTCAAATCTTGTCCATAGTCATCGACCAAGTAATCAAAAGTAATGACTCTGAGATTGGAGAGCTGCGGTATCGCGTTGAAATATGGTCCTATCTTGCAGGCTGGAATATAGAGCTCGCGTATTGTCTCAAAGTGGTGAGCACAAGCTGCCCAAGTGATGGTGTGCTTGATGAATGTAATTAGTTTTGGAACATCAAGCTGGAGTTCCTTCTCTATTTTTAACTTGGAATGATGAGAGAGAACTGGATCGATAAAGATATCTCTTGTATCTGGATAGTCAAATATCTCAATCAAACTGAGATAGTCGAGTGCAGGGATGGTGAGGCTATCCTGATTGTTGGAATTGGTTGATGTTGTGCTGTTTCTTGGGAGGATAGACTGCCGTTGCTTGATACCCCGGTGACGACGGAGATACTCGACATTTGCATCTGTAAATGGCGAGAACTCGAGGATGAAGTCGAACAAGGCTTGTAGTCGCTTATCATCCCTGTGTGTGCCTCTCTTGTTGTTCCATTTCCATGCCGCATAGAGGGGGTTCCGATAAAGGATTCGACAGGATATGCGGAAGAACTCCCTATTGACAGTCAATAAAGAGTATAATGTTGCCAGATCCTCAACAAAGCCGACAATGTGTTCTACACACTCAAGCGGGAGACTGCCCATCTTGTAGAAGGAGGGATAGGATTGGTCTTGGGAGAGGTGGAGTCAAGGCTGTTAAATTTGTGACGTTGAAAATTTTACTCGCCTTCTGTGCTCATTGATATGATAATTGCCATCACAAAAGGGCGAGCATGGTCCGATTAGAAGTTCAATGTTGCTATTTTAAAGATTTGCTGTCGACCTCGCGTGGTAACAGTAAGTGGAAATACGAAATATCTCGCGTTTGTTGAGAGATTGTAGTGCGATAGAGGTCAGCGCTAGGTAGGGTAGATTGAAGAGAGGTTGTCTATATGAGGAAGAGCTCCTGAAAGAGGAGGGTTATAGACGGTATCTAGTGGAACATGTTGTACCATGTCTCTTACCTAGCCCCAGGCTCAAAAAAAATCTCCCTGGACAACGAGTTGCGCGCGTCCTTGATATACATAGGAGAATACACTGTTTAAGATGACGTGGTTCTGGTTTGTATACGCAAGGAGATTGTGCGTATAGCTGCTCAAAGCTACGTCGCTCTGTTGAATTCATAATAATCAAATCCAGCTAATGCGACAGTGCTGACGTGGTAAAACTCATGCGCTGTATGACAATGTCATAGAGTCGAGACTCTTCATTTTTCATTCCTTGTGAGAGATAAAAGTGTAGTCGTCGTCGAAGACAGAGTTGTAGATAGTAGACTTATCTTCCCACAAGCGACCCTCTCCTTCAGTTCTCTCAAGTTCCACCTAAACAATACATGTAGCTCTGCACGTGTCTCTTCATTATTTATTCACTCACTTTGTCCATGCAAGTAACAATGGACAGATTCTCACGCTCCTGTAGTATCATCGCTACACCTACACATGTCTCCATTATATGCCACATGGCCGTCCTAGGAGAGAAGAGTTGTCGATACCTTTCCCTCATAGTGGATAGGAACACTGTAGCGCCCATAGATGTATTCCTTAGGATGGGCGTATATTCGAGAATATGTATGAAAAATAACATACTAAAGAGAAGAGACACGAATGCGTTTGTTTCTTTCCTTTCTCCTTCTGTTGGTTAACCGCTTAAATGATCAATATTCATCGACCATTGCAATCAATATTATTTTCGACAAAACTCTGTCGCTCCTCCTGTAAGATTTCTGTAGAAGGCTTCTGCGGCATCCGGCTACTCATACATGAAACTCAACCATGCGTGACTACGCGGAATCAGTCACAGTATTTCTTATTTTGAGCGAAGATACCTAGAAACATCCAGCTAATCCCTCTTCCCCGATCTTACCCATAACGTTTGGGTATCTGCATTGAATGTCAATATTGAGTCACATATAGCTAGAACTCCTCTCCATCAATATTCTTCAAGCGTCGCATTAATGATTCTTATTACAAGTTTCTAGTAGACTTCCAAACTTTGGAGCTTTTGATAGGTGAATGTAGAGGATTCAATGTGTTGGTTTAGTGCAGAATAACCTCGACTATCATGTTTGCGTGAAGAAGAGGGATCTTGATTAGCAAGATTGTTACGAGCATATCCGCCATGCATACAACCATCTTTGGCAGATATGGTATCGGCGAGGTTTCATTTTGGATTATACAGCTTGTTCATATTGAGGCACTGGTTGTTGAGACAACAGGTGTTCAAGCCAAAATATGCAAGTTTTTTCTCAGCTTTGGCAACCAGTCCATTATATAAAAAACTCCACCCTTTGATATTCAAGTCACCATTGACGTTCGAAAAGTGTTCAGAATGAACTAGATTTTGTTGAGCAGCATTGAGGATATGGAAAGAACTGAGTGGCCACTCGACATTTCAAAATTGTGTTAGGTTGTGCTTGACTTGAATTTATGGTGCTAAGGTTTGTAAAATCACACTTTCGAATAACTTCAGAGTGCTTTACCATGATAAACGATCTATTTTTATGTATAATATAGTACACATCGCCTCTTGTATATCGAAAGATAGCCCTTCTTTGGCATAAATTTCATCCCGTAATCCTCTGTCTCATAATCTATTCGTATTCATCTCTATTTTATGAATTGAGGTGTAAAACGCGTTGCTCTGTATTTGATAAGTGAATACAACTGGTGCAATGATTATGGTTGAGTCACAGGAATGAAAGTGCAAAAAAATCATTCCAGTTCGGGTCGGCAGCGGATAAAGTCATCACTGCCAAAATGATACCAACAATAGCGCCGGCCACTGTTTGGTCTTGTGAGCCCAAAATCACCCTCGCTGCAGTGGCGTCTGGCCAACCCAATGCGCTTGGCATCCTCGTCTGCTAATAAAATATGGGATGTAGTGACTTCCATGATATATTCTGATTTCTCGCATGCTTCTGCTAGACGAGATGCCGAAAAACCAGCGCTTCTACGCAGAAAAAGTCGCTCGACATAATGCCGACCACCAGAGATGTGACCCAGTAGTGGAATAACGTCGATCTGTTCATCTGTAATGTGAAAGCCACGGATGTAGAGATGCAGCCGCTGACTGAAATGGGACTCTGCTGTATCGTTTTCGACCGTCGTCGCATTAACTCCGATTTTGCTGCCATTGCCCCGAGCCTGGATCTGCATCTGGAGAGGCATGAGCTGTGATGCAACCCGTCTTGAATTCAGCGTGAGATTATGCAATCTTGGGCATCGGCGGATAAAATTAGATAGGTCAACTAAAACTGCCATATCGCTGATAAAGGTTGCTTCTTTCAGACATGATAGCTGGAAATCGTTGCTTTCGCTCTCAAGTATTTGTAGCCATACTTGTCGTTTTCGCTGTATCGTGGAATTGATCCAGGAAGCCTCTTGTTGATGAGATTCTATGTGGCCTTGATTATATGCACTGGTACTAGTGTCGGCTGTGCTTTCAAGTGTGAGCGTTAGCAACGATGGCATATATTGAAATGACTTTGGACAGAAATCCCAGGCTGTTGGGCCACGGAGATCCAGAGTGGTCAAATGAGCCATATGCCAGGTGTTCATGAAAGTAGGCTGCAGATCCTCTAAAGAATAATGTGACGATGGAATAGCTTCAATATGTAGCTTCTCTAGAAGAGGACATTGATCCAGGGCTGATCGTTCCAGGACGATTGGGCCATCACTGTATCCGAAGTACAGAGTCTTGAGTCTTGGAAACTGCCAGACAGATGATCCAACTGGTCCAAGTCGAATGGGTTCCGTCGATTCTAGGTTCATCGCGAAAATGCCTTCCACCACGAGACATTCAAGAGTAGGAGCAAAGGCTGCCACAGCATCGTGAATGAGCTGCTTGAAGGCACCTACACTGCATGATATGTCGATTTTCTTCAATGGGGGAAGCGTCAGAGGCGGATGTTGCAAAGTGGGCATGCCAGTGTTGTTGGTATCATTGTATGATAAATGTTGAAGTTGATTTGTTCGTTCAATAGCGGCCCAATGGAACAATTCTGGCTCATGGACTTTATCCATCTCGATCGACCGTAATCGACGACAGCGGGAGAGTACAGAGCTGACTGTCTTCTCTGGCCATGCTTCAAGAAAGTTTCTCAAGGGCTCATATTTGTTTCTACACAAAAGCTCAATATCGACGACATGGCTCAGATCGGTAATCTCGGCCCACTTGATGAATCGGTGCCAATTGGCAAGCGTTAACTCGTTGGGATGACGTAGAGGCGGAAGTAGGTTCTGAATTTGTTGGAATATGTCTTCGCTAGGATCATCATATTGTCTGTATGCGCGGCAATCCTGCAATAGTGACACACCATGGTGAGCAGTAAAGGCTTTCACAAATTCAAGTGATGCAAGGTATGACTCCTTTTGTTTTTGCTCGTAACCAATGAAATGTTGCTCGCCACCGTCGTTATCATTGGTTTCGGAGGTAATAGTACTGACATTTCGACCAAGTTCTCCATTCTCATCAAAGGTCAAATCTTGTCCATAGTCATCGACCAAGTAATCAAAAGTAACGACTCTGAGATTGGAGAGCTGCGGTATCACATTGGAATATGGTCCTATCTTGCAGGTTGGAATATAGAGCTCGCGTATTGTCTCAAAGTGGTGAGCACAAGCTGCCCAAGTGATGGTGTGCTTGATGAATGTTCTTAGCTGCGGAGCATCAAGTTGAAGTTCCTTCTCTATTGCTGATGTGGACGGATGAGAGAGAATTGGATCGGTAGAGCTCCATCTTGTATCTGGATAGTCAAATATCTCAATCAAATTGAGATAGTCGAGAGTAGGGGTGTTGGGGCTATCCTGATTGTTGGAATTGGTTGATGTTGTATTGCTTATTGGAAAGCTATACCGCCACTGTTTGATACCTCGACGACGACGGAGATACTCGACATTTGCATTGGTAGATGACGAGAACTCGAGGATAAAGTCAAACAAGGCTTGTAATCGCTTAGCAAACCCGAGTGTTCCGTTCTTGTCGCTCCATTTCCATGCCGCATAGAGGGGGTTACGATAAAGGATTCGACAGGATATGTGGAAGAACTGCCTATTGACAGTCAATAAAGAGTATATTGTTGCCAGATCCTCAATATAGCTGACAATATGTTCTACACATTCAAGCGGGAGACCCTCCATCCTGCAGAAGAGGGGTGGTCAAACGTTTGGTCTTGGGGGAGTTGGAATTAAAGCTGTTGGTGAGTGGGTGTACAGAGAAGAGAGTTTTTAAATATTGCGGCCAATTTGTGACGTTGAAAATTTTACTCGCCTTCTGTTATCATCTATCATTGCTGCGGTCACACAACGAAAGAAGCTTGTAGGCAAGTAACACATCTTGGACCAATGAGATGTCCAATGCTGCTGATTTAAAACTTGCTATTGAATATATCTCATTTTTATTGGGAGTAGTAGTGTGACTAAGGAAATTCAGATTGGCATTCGATACTGCAACAAATTGACACATGTGATGTTGGCAGGAAGGCCAAGTATGGTATCGTGTACGGATCTTGAACAAATACGTGTTGGGACTATTGTGCATACATGTGGGCGAAGATGTATGCCATATAATGTACCATCCATCGTACCATGACCTCTTTGCAGGATTGCTTGAGAAGTGTTGGATTTGGGCTAGTGCTACCCCATATGATCTCAATCATTTCTTGATAACTTCTCGCTGGGAAGACCAGGGATCCGTATTGCTTCAATGAAGAGCTGGTTATGTGGGTCCAAGGAATCACAGACTGTATGCCACGCCCATAGCCCAACTTCTTCTACAACCACACCGTAGCTAGGTATTAAAGCCTTGGTTTACGGCGGTGCTGTCGATGGACCATGTTGCACAGCATGATGCGCTGTGAGAATGGAATGGCTGGATTGACCACTCGTTGAAAAAAATGGTGACAAGTTGAGTTTACAGTGTAAAATCACCATTGCGAATGATTTTGGGGTGTTTCGTCAGGACAATTTATCTATTCTTTATTGTATTGCATGGTACCCACGGCTTCTTGTGAGCTGAAGGATAGCTCTTCTTAAGCCTTAGTTTAATCCTGTTAATCCTCTTCTGTTTTATAATCTCTCCATGCTCACAGCCATGTATTATGCAAATCGAGGTAAAAAAAATAGCTTCTTTGATACAATGCTTGCAACTGGGTCATAGGACTGAAAGAATAAACGAATATTATGCCCGTTCAGGTCGGCAGCGGACAAAATCAGAGTTTCCAAAATGATACCAGCAATAGCGCCGGCCATTATTTGGTCTTGTGAGCCCGAAATCACCCTGGTAGCGGTCACGTCTGGCCAACCCAATGCGCTTGGCATCGTCTTCTTCTAATGAGATACGGGACACGATGACTTCCATTATATATTCCGATTTCTCACAAGCTTCTACTAGACGTAATGCTGAGAAACCATCGCTTCCACGCAAAAAGAGATGCTCAACATAGTGTCGGCCATCGCAAATATGACCCAGTAATGGAATAACGTCGATTTGTTCATCTGAGATTCTAAAGCCATGGATGTAGAGCTGCAGCCGCTGACTGAGATGAGAGTCTGTGGTGTCGCCTTCAGTCTTTTTCGTATTAAGCCTAATAATATTGCCATCATTCTCTCGAGCCTGGATTTGCATCTGGAGAGGCATGAGCTGTGATGGACTCCGTCTTGAATTCAGTGCGAGATAATGCAATCTTGGGCACCGGCGGATAAAATTAGGTAGGTCAACTAAACCTGCCATATCGCTGATAAAAGATGCCTGCTCCAGACAAGGTAACTGGAAATCGTCGTTTTCGCTCTCAAATATATGTTGCCACACTTGTCGTTTTCGTTGTAGTACCTGATTGAACCAAGGAGTATCCTGCTGATAAGGGTCCATGTGACCTTGACCTTGTGGGCTGGTGTGAGTGTCGACTATGCCTTCAAGGATGAGTGCTGATAACGATGGCATGGATCGAAATGATTCTGGACAGAAATCCCAAGCTGTTGGGCCACGGAGAGTTAGAGTGGTCAAATGAGCCATATACCAAATGTTCATGAAAGTAGGCTGCAGATCCACTGGAGGGTAATATAGCGACAGAGTACTTTCAATCTGTAGCTTCTCTAGCAGAGGACATTGATCCAGAGCCGATCGGTCCAAGATGATTGGTCCATCAGCGTATCTGAGAAACAGCGATTTGAGTCTTGGAAATCTCCAGACCGATGAGCCAACTGGTCCAAGTCGAATGGGTTCCATCGATTCTAGGCTTGTCGAGAAAATGCCTTCCACCACGAGACATTCAAGAGTAGGAGCAAAGGCTGCCACAGCATCGTGAATGAGCTGCTTGAAGGCACCTACACTGCATGATATGTCGATTTTCTTCAATGGGGGAAGCGTCAGAGGCGGATGTTGCAAAGTGGGCATGCCAGTGTTGTTGGTATCATTGTATGATAAATGTTGAAGTTGATTTGTTCGTTCAATAGCGGCCCAATGGAACAATTCTGGCTCATGGACTTTATCCATCTCGATCGACCGTAATCGACGACAGCGGGAGAGTACAGAGCTGACTGTCTTCTCTGGCCAGGATTCAAGAATACCTCTCAAAGGCTCATCCTTGTTTCTACACGAAAGCTCAATATCGACGACATGGCTCAGATCGGTAATCTCGGCCCACTTGATGAATCGGTACCAGTTGACAAGTGTTAATTTTCTGGGTTGTCGTAGAGGTGGGAGTAAATCCTGGATTTGCTGGACTATGGTATCGCCCAGATCGCAGTTTTGTATGTATACGCGGCAATCCTGCAATAGTGATACACCGTGATAAGCAATAAAGGCTTTCACAAATTCAAGTGATGCAAGGTATGACTCCTTTTGTTTGTCCTTGGGAACAGTGTAATATTGCCCAATGTCGCCGTTATCGTTGATTTCGAAAGCAGTAGTACTGGTATCTCGACCAAGTTCTCCACTCGCATCAAAGATCAAATTTTGCTCATAGTCATCGACCAAGTAATCAAAAGTAACGACTCTGAGATTGAAGAGCTGCGGTATCACATTGGAATATGGTCCTATCTTGCAGGTTGGAATATAGAGCTCGCGTATTGTCTCAAAGTGGTGAGCACAAGCTGCCCAAGTGATGGTGTGCTTGATGAATGTTCTTAGCTGCGGAGCATCAAGTTGAAGTTCCTTCTCTATTGCTGATGTGGACGGATGAGAGAGAATTGGATCGGTAGAGCTCCATCTTGTATCTGGATAGTCAAATATCTCAATCAAATTGAGATAGTCGAGAGTAGGGGTGTTGGGGCTATCCTGATTGTTGGAATTGGTTGATGTTGTATTGCTTATTGGAAAGCTATACCGCCACTGTTTGATACCTCGACGACGACGGAGATACTCGACATTTGCATTGGTAGATGACGAGAACTCGAGGATGAAGTCAAACAAGGCTTGTAATCGCTTAGCAAACCCGAGTGTTCCGTTCTTGTCGCTCCATTTCCATGCCGCATAGAGGGGGTTACGATAAAGGATTCGACAGGATATGTGGAAGAACTGCCTATTGACAGTCAATAAAGAGTATATTGTTGCCAGATCCTCAATATAGCTGACAATATGTTCTACACATTCAAGCGGGAGACTGTCCATCCTGTCAAAGGGGAGGGGAGGGTTCGGGTGATTCAAAGTCAAAGCTGTTGGTGGATGAGTGAGCAAAGTAGAGAGTTTAAATAGTGCGACCACCAGTTGTGACGTTGAAAAATTTACTCTACCTCACCATTCTGCGGCCATAATTCAATTAGCTGGTTTTAAAAAACTTGCTATTGAACTCCTATGAGGGTAATGTGTGGAAACACGAGATATCTCACATTCATTAGGACGTAACGGCGTCAGGTAGGGTAGATTAAGAGAGGCTACGAACGCGAGGTAGAACCTTTTGGAAGGAGGGTATATCTGATGAACATGATGTAACATGCCTTTTTTCCTAAACCCAGGCTCAAAAAATCTCCCTGATTGATGAGTTACGTACGTCCTTGATATGCATGGGGGGGGGACATACTGTTTAGATTGCATAGTGGTTCTGGTTTGTGGTACGCATGGATATTGTGTGTGTAACTGCTCAACGCTGTGCCTCTTTGTCGAGCTCAATAGTCTCATTGTTTAAGCTCTAAAGTGATCAAACCCAGGCAATGTGATAGTGCTATTGTGTTGAAATACATGCACTGGTTGACATTACCATGGAGTCGAGATTATCCATCTTACATTCCTTGTAAGAGATAGGAGTGTAGTCATCTTCAAAGACAGAGTTTTAGAGAGTAAACTTGTTCTCCGACACGCGATCCCTCCCTTCCATTACTCCCAACCTCATCCTAAACAAGATTTGTAGATTTACGCACATTTTTCTATAATTGGTGTATATAATTCTCTTTGTCATTCCAATGGTATTAACTATGGGCAAGTTCTCACGTTCCTGCAGTGCCATCGCTACACATAGACACGTCTCCAAGATACGCCACACGGCCGTCGAGAAGGAGAGGAATGTCGACGCCACGTCCTCCTGGTTGATGGGAACTCTGTGACACTCAACAATGTATCCTCTGAAATGGGCGTGTATGTAAGAACGTGTACAGTGAAACTAGAAAATGCTTATCGCTTTGTGCTTTCGAGTTACAACCATGATAAATGCGACAGAAAGAGTACTAAGAACGGCACGGCGCTGACACCCAGTAAAACCCTTCGTCATGAGCGATGAAAGTACTGAGGATGATGGTGATAAGGCTGACCCTCCAGTCTTGAGGTACATCAAGTCATTCTCCTTGATGGTGGGCTCCTTTTTATACACGAAGCTAGAGCGCTTTGCACCTAGAACAGAACGGATCCACCATTCAGCATACTTGAGGACAAGATACGAACGGATTCGGCACCACCATCGGACGCGAGACACGATCCACAGGTCCAGATAAAACACTGCAAAGAGCCAGCGACGCATCTGACGGTAGAACCATGGAGCTGTTTTGAGGCCCATGATCGCCCATACGTCTCGGCCGATCAGCGTTTCAGTGATCGCCATGTTGAACTGGAAGAGACTCCGTTCAAGCCTAGGCAATAACAACAATTGCGACCACAACGACGACGACAACGCTCTGTCACCAATGACGCTCACTGAATGCAGCATGTCCTCCGTCAGTTTTCCACCAATGTCGCTAGGGTCGACAATGTGCATGAGGATTGATTCCATTATTGCGGTGGATGTGGAGGCATCACGTGCAGGGTCCCAAACTGGGTCAACACCCATGTAGTAGCCAACATACCGCCAGACCTGTAGATAGTCTTCACGGTCCTCCATCGACATGTGCACGCCCAACCGTGTCTCCATAATACGCCACATGGCTGTGGACACTGATAAGATTGTAACAGCCATATCCTCTTGATTGATTGGCACACCATGCTCCTCAATGTTATAAAACTTGGAATGAGCTTTACTCAAACGTGAGAGCCTGCGCCTCACTTGGCTGTGGAGGAATCGGACCTGGATAATCGACTTCCAAGCCTCACCATTACCTGGCTTGAGGTAGTCGATAGATCTCATCATATCGAATAAAAATTGGGCTGTTTCAAGGATCCGCGCCTTAGTACCGTTGCCTGTTAGGTAGCCAGTCGATGTCATGACCTTGATAAACTTGGGTGCATTGTAGCCACTAATAAGTGAGAAATAGACCACACCAGCGGACATGTACATCACGTATCGCCTCCATTCATATGTATGTATATGATTGTTGTTAGTTTGTTTTCAAAGGGCACGGGATTGACATTTGTACGCAACGAAGCAAAACCTTCTCCTTACCAAAAGACACTTTGACCCCTTGCAATTCTATCCCAGTCAACCCAATCGGGGATACGCATGACCTCCTCGAGGAACTTCCGAGGGGCATTGCTCTCTTGGTCTTCGATGGGCCGTTGTACATAGGCCATCAGAGCTGCATAGGCGTCCTGGCCGTGCTTGATATTTAATGCATCCAAAGCTTCATCTGCAACAGGATCACCTCGCATGCGATACACTTCCAACTGCTTAGGACGCAGATGTTGATCTGTCCACGTAATGTCGCATCCCAAAAAGTAGACGCGCTGACCATTGCGTAGGTTGTCAGATATATAGGAAAATGGTGCCGGGTTTCGGTCAAAAAAGGAGTATCCAGCTGGACAAGTCATAAGTGCTTTCTTTTGCCCCTTTCTTTTTCTTTAGCTGTTTTTTCGATGAATGGTATGAAAGGTAGTGTGGTGAAAAAGGTGCGGGCGGGAAAAGAAAATATTACAGGAGGTGGAAAGGCACAGGTGCGAGTGTTTCTATGTAGCTGTGGAACCATTGACAAGACAATGGAAAGGTGCAGCCAAGAAAATACAAATGAAGAAAGGACGATAAGTGAAGTTGTTAGTAGAAAGAGCTTGAAGTAAATAGGGCTGGTCCGCGAAATTTAAGTTACACCCCCTTTTTTATATCCTCCATTGATGGCTGCTATCCTTAACCAAATCAGATACATTCTTTTTTATTCTTCTTCGGCATGGAGGCGACATGGTAATTCTCCCCCCCCCCTATACTAACAGCAGGACAACAGAGAGAGCTAGCACTCTGAGAGAAAACGTGAGCGACTGAGCACCAACCACTCCCATCCTCGTATTTCGTGCCGCTGTTATAATTCCATAATTTACATTCTGATTACCCTTCAACGCATTTAGCTCAATTTTGTATGACTTTGAAAGGAGGTGTTACGGAGCTGAAAGAGGCACTGCACGGCAAGATCCTATTGGGGGCAATGTCTCATTGCTTCTTCTGTATCCATGTACATTCTTCATTGTTAGCCCCTTACGGCGCGAAGTACTGGAAAAGGATATACAGGATCAAAATCAATCTCATTAGATGTTCATACAGATATTAGGGAATAGCCTTACATTTATGCTAACCATTTTGGACGAAGACAAAGCGCATGCGCACCAGCAGCCGGCGCAAGAATGCCTCAGTTTGTAAGAAACTGAACGAAAAAGTCTTGGTCATGCTCCAGTTGTGATGCCACACTTCAGCGCGGTATCAGTACACTGCTGAAATACCTCAATCACAGTGCCATGACACATTTTTCCTTTGTCTCCTCGACGTACACCTTTCTTTCTTTCATTATGCACATACCAACACATTCGAGCCATTTAAAGAAATTCAGATTGGCGTTCCATACTGTAGCAATTTGACACAGGTAATGATGCCGTCCAGGAAGGCGAAATATGGTGTTGTGTACGGATCTTGAACACATACGAGCCGTGTCTATTGTGCATACATACGTGTGAGTGGAGATGTATGCCATACGCTGTACCATCCATCATACCATGGCCTCTTCGCAGGCTTGCTTGAGAAGTGGTGGATTTGGCTAATACATACTACCCTCCATATGACCTCAATCATACCTGGCCTATTCCTCGCTGGGAAGTGCAAGAATCTATATTGCTTCAGTGCAGACTTGCTTCAAGGGTACGAAGGATTGCAGACTGTACGCTACACCTCAGTCTAACCTCCTCTATGACCTTAACACAGCCAGATGTCAAAGCCTTAGTTTATGAACATGTTGCATAGCCAGACACGCTATGGGTATGTTGGTATCCATTCAACAGTTCAGTCGATACAGAACCGCCGACCAACCTCTTCCGTCGGAGTCAACGCCTGTCGTTCGACCCACTTCTCATTCAAAGAAAGGAAGCGCACCCTGCAGTATGAAACACTATGCGTATGTATTTTCATCCGCTGTAGCGTAGGTGATGTCTCCTGGATATCGCGTAGTTGGCGTCAACGAATATTACACGTCCAAAAAGTGCCCACAATGCAGCAGATTTGATGGACATATAACCCGTTCGCCGTTTACTGCCAAGAATGCAAGACATACCCACATTGAGATGGTATGGCTGCTGAGAGTATGAACCGTCCAGTTACCATATACTTCAATAAAATCATCCAACATACATGCAACGCAGGAGTACCGATGGTTCCTATCCATGGTTATCTGATGGTAATAGTATCATTTGCACATCACAGCCGATATCGAGACGACTGCACGCTCACATAAAAGGATCGCGGACAGGGTGAATTCGGAGGAAAATATCGATAAACTGACGATCAAGGCCACCAGTCTGTTTGTAGCATCATAATCGTGGCGCGCAAACACGCTTACATAGTCAAGTTGCCCGACTATTTTTATTGGCCCACACGGAAACTCTTTCCCCCAACAGATCAAAAGTCGTAGCCCCGCAGTTTATAGCTCTAGAGTGATCAAAGTCAGGCAGCACAGCATTGTAAACATGGTGAATTCATGTGCTGCATGACCATTTCATAGAGTTGAGATTTGTAATGTCCATCTTGCATTCAGTGGTCATTGTCAAAAGTTTGAATTGAGAGAGTAGATTTGTCCTCCCATGTTCGACCCTCCCCCTTTGAATTTCATCCTAAGCAATACACTACAAGCATTGGCTTATTTCTTTTTTATTCCTTCTTTTTGAATGCAAGGTGACTATGGACAACTATAGTAAAACAAAATATACATAATGCGTAAAATTACAGAGCAAGAGCAACCCTTGTGCCCGAGAGACTGAAAAAGATGTATCCGATAGAGAGAACGCCAAGCACTGCCAGACTTGGCCACCACGAGGGCTTCTCTATTGTCTTTTGGCCAGTAACGACGTCCTTGGCAATGTTGGTCATGCGAACAAACACCGAGTTGTCCGTGCCGAGGACGTGTTCGATCTTCGGTTCCTCATGATATGTGTAGTTCGACCGTGTGCCGAGCTCAGTCTTGATCATCCAGTCCAGACCCGCGCGAACCAGTTCGGCGCGCTTGTTACAGTACCATTCCCACTGCGAGAATGTAATGTAGTCCAAGTAGAAAGATCCAAACAACAGCGAGCGCAACAACCGATTGTACCAAGCTGCTGGCTTCTGGCCCATGAGCATCCACATGTCTGCGCCAAGCAGCGCCTCGGAGATGGCCAAGTGTAGCCCGTGTGGAAGTGGCATGACCGACATCAGGTTATACAACATCTTGGAGGCCTTTTGTCCACCGGCAACTGTCGGGTCGTTCACGTGCATAATAATCGACTCGTACATGGCATCGGCTTTGTCTACATCCTTTGCAGGGTCCCAGGCAGGGTCGACTCCCATGTAGAAACCCATGTATCGCCACACCACAAGAAAGTCTTCACGCTCCTGCAGCGTCATTGATACACCTAGACGCGACTCCATTGTACGCCACATGGCTGCCGAGAGGATGAAGAGTGTTGATGCCATATCCTCTTGGTTGATGGGGACACCATGCCGCTCAACGCTATAAACCTTGGAGTGAGCCTTACTCAGTCGGATCAGTCTCAAACGCACCTGTGAATGCAACAGACGGACCCGTACAATCGATTTCCAAGCATAGCCCGAACCCGGACGTAGATCGTCAACCGAGCGATTCATGTCAAAGATGAACTGGCTCGTCTCTGTCACGCGCGCATTGGAGTTGTTGCCAGTAAGGTATCCAGTCGACGTCATGACCTTGGCAAACTTGGGAGCGTTGTACAGACCAGTGAGTGAGAAGTGCACCAGTCCGATCGAGATGAACAAAACGTACTTCCTAGAAACATCCCATTCCAGATAGAGAGACAAAAAAGGGTGTGTTTATGTGAGAGTGTGTACATACACGAGTATGTAAGATATACAAAAGTGAAAGAATTTGCTTTCCTTCCTTTCCCATCCCTTCCCCTTCCCTCGCCCCCCCCTCCCCCAACACTAAGAAATTCCTGATTTGTTCCACCTGCAGAATCAACCGTTGCTCTCAATATTTTTGACAAAGACTCTCCCACTCTCCTACATGGATGTATGATGAGAGCTATGCTCATAAGAGATAACATAAGAGACAGAGATAAAAAAAAGGACCTACCAGAATACTTGTTGGCCCCTGCGCAATTGTTCCCAATCGACCCAGTCAGGCACTTGCATGACCTCCTCAAGGAACCGTCTTGGGGCATCGCTCTCTTGTTCCTCCAAGGGTCGTTGGACATAAGCCATCAAGGCCTCATAGGCGTCTTCGTGCCGTTTGACGCCTAGTGCTTGAAGAGCCTCGTCTGACAGAGGGTCACCCTGCATGCGATACATTTCCAGGTCCCTTGCACGCATGTGCTTCTCGCTCCAAGTGACGAGTGAGCCCCATGAGATTATCCGCTGTCCAATTTGTAGGTTATCTGAGATGTATGATCCTGGTGGACGGTAGAGGTCCTCAAGGGTATATCCTGCTGGACAGGCCATGATATGTCAAGGTGTAACAAAAAGAGATGATATGAGGAAATGTACAAAGGTGGATGGTTAGACGAGGATAGCTGTACAGAAAAAAAAGGCGGTAGGCTAGGAGGAGATATGGCCGGGGGGAGAGATGTTCTAATGGCGAATTGTTACAAGATTGGTATACGGTGGGTATATGTAGGGATGATGGAGAGATGAAGAAGGAGCAAAGTGCAAAAGGAAAACGTGAGTGCCAAAAAACACTATTGCACAGTCAGAAAGGATGGAAGAAGGATGAAAAGGGTAAAATGAAGAGAACCATGGGAGGACAACCTCTTTTATAAGAAGGACTCCCAGGAAGCGAGAGGACCGGAAAAGAGGAGAGAAAGCTCATACAGCAGTGCCCCAGTGGGACGAGGTGGTGCAATCATTGGGAGGGTGAGGTTTTTTTTTGTTCAGTCTTCCCGGCTGAGAAATCTTCCACCTCTTTTCTCATCGGGCTCTCAAGTTCTCTGTTTTTTCAACGGGAAACCAGAAGCAAGAGAGCAGAGTGGCACAAGCGTTCCACAGGAGGGATCGGGCGTTTCGACGTGTCGTTGTTTGTCCTTGCCTCCAAAAACGGATGACTACGCATTTATTTGTAGTGGGATACGTACCTTCAGAAAACATCCACTCTTGTTTCCCATCTTCCTACATGCGTAGTATCCATCTCCTACATTGGAGAAACATCCAGCATTCAAAAAGAGCACCATTTGGAGAGGAAGGACAAATCTATGGCCATAAAAATGAACCATAAACACCTTCCCACCCTCTTCTCTCGTTGGATAACCCTCAGCAAATGATCTGTGGTGGGATTTTGCCTCTCATATTTTTGTGCTGCTCGTCTTGATGTAATCGGATGCACATGTTGGGCGAGAACAGCGTGGCTGGTTGGACAATACAAACATTTATGCATGTTGTTTACGTTGCCCTTCAAAGAAGGAGGACAATGCTAGAAGAGGGGGGATAGAGGCTCTGTGTCCATGTTGTAAATGACATGTGCTGTGTTCAACTAGAAATTGAATATGGCTCCCCCCCCCTGTAATGGAATGGTTCTGGCGTCTTCTCTTGCACGGGCCACATGTAGTTGTCTATGAGTTCCTCCTCCTTTACTATTTCAGCCTTTCTGAGGACAGGTACGGAGAGACTAGACGTGGTGGCGTTAACGACAATCTTTCTATTTTCCCACCCCAACCGTCCCGAAAGATACAAAGAAGAAACAGAAAGCGGAAGTAAGGCAGGCCACACTATTATAAAACCTTGTGGTCACAGTGTTCATTTTTCTTAATTGTGCTCTCATGCGATAGTGACCATGGCCGCGATAACTGCTTCATGCGTATCCTCGCTCCAACAAGGTTTGGTCTAGAAAAAAACAAAGAGAGCATATCCTTTGAATGCACCTTGACACCTCTCATAGACATTTTTGACAACACGAGCATATCACCAGGTTGAGGGAAAGAGAGGGAGTAAGTGGGAATATGTAAAAAGAGTAGTGCTCAGATCACAGTTGTAAGGAAATGTAACGGCAAGGATCTTTTTAATTTTCACGAGGATAAAAAAAAATAATAGGTGGTTTAAAAATTAATGCCTTCAGCTAGAGAAAGTTTACTGTCTTGTGCTTTCGAGCCGCCACCATGATAAATGCCACCGAAAGAGTACTGAGAACGACACGGCGCTGCCACTCGGTGAAACTCCTCGTCGTGAGTGATGAGAATAATGACGATGATGATGACGGTGACAAGGCTGACCCTCCGGTCTTGAGATACACCAAGTCATTCTCCTTGACGGTGGGCTCCTTTACATACACGAAACTGGACCGCTTTGTGCCCAGAACAGATCGGATACACCATTCACCGTATTTAAGAACAAGATACGAGCGAACCTTATGCCACCATCGTATACGAGACACGATCCACAAGTCGAGATAAAACATTGCAAAGAGCCAACGACACATCTGACGGTAGAACCATGGAGCTGATTTGAGGCCCATGAGAGACCATGCATCTCGACCGATCAGCGTTTCAGCAACAGCCATGTTGAACTGGAAGAGACTCCGCTCAAGTCTCGGCAATAACAACAATTGCGACCACAACGACGACGACGATGACAACGTTCCGTCACCAATGACGCTCACTGATTGTAGCATGTCTTCTGCCAGCTTGCCGCCGGCATCGTTTGGGTCGACAATATGCATGAGGATTGATTCCATGACAGCACTGGATGTGGTGGCATCACGTGCAGGGTCCCAAGCTGGGTCAGCACCCATGTAGTAGCCAACATACCGCCAGACCTGTAGGTAGTCTTCACGATCCTCCATCGACATATGCACTCCAAGGCGCGTCTCCATAAAGCGCCACATGGCGGTCGACAGTGAAAAGATTGTAGCAGCCATATCCTCTTGGTTGATTGGTACACCATGCTCCTCAATGTTATAAAACTTGGAATGGGCTTTACTCAACCGCAAGAGCTTGTATCTCACCTGGCTGTGCAAGAACCGAACCTGGATAATCGACTTCCAAGCCTCGCCACTACCTGGCTTAAGGTAATCGATGGATCTCATCACATCGAACACAAACTGGCCAGTTTCAAGGATCCGCGCCTTGGTGCCGTTGCCGGCTAGGTAGCCAGTCGATGTCAAGACCTTGGTAAACTTGGGTGCGTTGAAGCCGCCAGCAAGTGAAAAGTGGACCAGACCAACGGATATGTACATCACGTATCGCCTACGTTTGTAGTGTGTATGCGGTTGTCGTTTGTAATGTTATCAAAGGGCCAAGGGGCTGTTTTTCCTTTCTATTTTATCCCTTTTGGAGACGATAGCGACTCAGAATCGTAAACAATTGCCTACATCTAGGCACAAATTTATATCCTTACCAAAAGACACTTTGACCCCTTGCAATTCTATCCCAGTCAACCCAATCGGGGATACGCATGACCTCCTCGAGGAACTTCCGAGGGGCATTGCTCTCTTGGTCTTCGATGGGCCGTTGTACATAGGCCATCAGAGCTGCATAGGCGTCCTGGCCGTGCTTGATATTCAACGCGGCCAAAGCTTCATCGGCAACAGGATCACCTCGCATGCGATACACCTCCAACTGTTTAGGACGCAGATGTTGTTCTGTCCATGTAATTTCATGCCCTAAAAAGATGACGCGCTGACCATTGCGTAGGTTGTCAGATATATAGGAAAATGGTGCTGGGTTTCTATCGTAAAATGTGTATCCAGCTGGACAGACCATAAGCGCTCTCTTTTTTTATAGTCCCTTGTCAATACGCGGTATTTCAGGTTGTATGGTGAAAAAAGTCTAATTGGAAAAAAATTAAAGGGTGGTAGGGTGGGTCTGGCAAATGTGATGGTTAAAATGGTGGACGGGTCGCAGTGGTACGATCAACCAGACAATGGAGGAGTTGGGGACCAAAAGAAGTGTATCTGACGAGGAAAAAGTGTTCAATGAAGCGAAAAGGCTGATTCGCAGTGTTTGAAATAATTTGGAAGAGGGTGTTTGTGGTGTTGAAAAAAAAACAAAATAGATCCAAGTGGTGGATAGTGACCTTTTTATACATCAACCACTGCAGCTGTCATGAAGCGAGGTATAGTGTTTGGGGGGGGGGGGAAAGCAAGCTCAAGCACGAGCGAGAGAGGATCAGGTCAACTAAACAAACCAAGCGCCGTCTCCTTCTCTTTTCCCCAAGGCACTAAGGTAATACGATTGAGTCTCGCCTTTGCTTGCAGCAACAGCAGGAAGGCTGAGATATAATCATAGTACACTGCAAGAAGGCGCGAGCGACCGAGAACCAACCGTTCCTTCGCGCTTGCTGTCCTTCTGCTGTTATGGTGGCATTGTTTACGCTCTGCTTACTCTTCAATACTCTCGGTTTGATCCTATACGACCTCAATACGAAGATTGAAGGGCTTTAACTGGGCTGACAGGGACCCTGCAAGACAAGATTCTCTTGAGCGATGTCGGCTCGCTTCTGCGTCCACATGGGCTATAAACAAATAAACAGTGTGATGTACAGTGTTCACTATTTAGCCCCCTTTCCCCGCACAATGTATGGGAAAAAGGGTATGCAGGATGAAAATCATGCTAGTTGGAACACTCACCCAGATTTTAGGAGTTGTCTACACATGGGTGTCACGCAATGTGGACGAAGAGAGGGTGTGTGTACCAACATTCTGTGTAAGAATACGTCGATCCGGTAAAAAAAAAGACAAAGGAGGAGAAAGCCTTGGGCATGGGCTGGTCAAGTAGGCCTTTGCAATCATCGTAGGTTCATACCCCAAAAAACTTCAGCTGAGATGGGTAGAATCGAGCTCCCTCTAATGTGGTTGTGAGCATATGAGTTTGAGGACGCGAATTTGTGGCACCCTCCACTCACCACAATCACCTAGGCTAGAAATATCCTTCCGTCGCGTCAAAACAGTCACGATGCATTGCATTGCTACGTTTGTCCAATGTGACCTAAATTGGCGTCACATCATGCAACTTCATTCTTTCACTCTGCTTCCATGCTGCCTCTCATCTTACTAGCCCTCACGGGATTTGTCGCCTATCAGACAAAGCCTAATGCACAAACTTTTGAGGATTTCATTACAAACAATGCTAATGCTTCGACCACGACTTCCTCAGGAACAAGTGGCCAAGGAGGAGGAGGTGGTGGCGGGTCCAACTGGTTCACACGCAATATCCTGCGCCCGTTGACAGGGCGGCCGCGCATTCCCGAGTATACTATGACCGACTATGTCTTCTTTTGGGTGGCTTCACTTAAGAGTGGCGCTGGCAGCTATATCGGGATTTTTGGCCAGTGGTTTGTGATCTCCGAGACTCAAGGTACCCGTAGATCGATCGAGAGATCTGTTACCGGAGGTGGAGCAGCTGGAGAATCGGATCAGAGTAATGCCCTCGAAGCCCAAGCAGAAGCTGAGAAGGAGCGTGCTGTTCAAGCTAAACTCAGGAAGGATTGTAAGGCTGACTATGACACAAAGAACAAAAGTTTTGGACATGTTTGATGATTGACTATAACGGGATTTTCTCACCCTACAATTTTTTTAAATACCAATCTGTTTCTACTTGGTAGATGCTGGTGCTGGATGGGCTTTTATCGCTGCGGCCAAAAAGTTTGAGCAAACTGGCACAGATTTTAATCGGTGGCAAGCAGCCTCTGCCTACGAAGATGCCTACAAGGCATTCAACATGGCCAAGAAGACTTGTAAGTCGGGCTGTTCTATGATTCTTTTCACGCTGGCAGCACAACATTTTCTCTTCGTTTTGAGGCATGTATCGTGCGCAGACCTTCTCCTTAACTTCTTTTAATTTCTTCTTGTATACCGTAGCGGACGCTATTTCATGCCTCGAACAGGCAGCACGACTCTTCAAGAGCAGTGGTAGACAGGCGTCCAAGGCTGCTGGTGTATACAACTCATTGGGTGACATTCTCAAGAAGAACAACGAGGGATACGTGGCCAATCCTCGTCGGGCAATGGAGGTACGAGCTTTTTTTTTTCTTATTTACGCTACTATAAAAATTCAAGCACAAAACGTGGCAATTCTACTAATCATCGAAATCACTTTCAATAACAGATGTACAAAGAAGCTGCAGAGCTGTACAAGGGCGATGGAGACAAGTAAAGTTATTCTGAGATATTTTTGTATTACAGCCATTTGGTTCGAGAACAAGTAAGCTCTGTCGACGTCTAACCACTTGTACTTTTTTCTCTCTAACTGTTTTTTTTAGACGATTCATCCATGCATCCATTCGTCAAGCCGAGATGGCATGCCAGTGCAAAGAGTGGAACATTGCATATGACCTGTACCAGCGAGTGGTTATTCCCGAGGCGCAGAACGAGGAGATCTTGCGTTATACCATCCGTGATCACGTTTTCAACTCGATTCTCAGCCATTTCGGTGCCACTTCGGGCGACTGGATTGTGATGCGACGCGATATTGACCAAGGGCTGGACGATGCACCTGATTTTGCTGGTTCGCGGGGTCATCGCCTGTTGGAGGTACAGTTGAAAAAAGGGGTGTGACCAATCTAGCCAAGCGTCGTTGTTCTTTATTTTACATCCTAACGATTACTGTTTCCTTTTTCGCATTTAAATATACTATATTGATAGGCACTCATCAAAGCCGAGGAACAAAAGGATGTTGATGGATTCCAGGAGGCATGTCGGCAATACGATCAATTGGGACCACTGTTACCGTGGCAGATTGAGCTGCTTCTCGATGCCAAACGGAAGCTGGATTCAGGCGATCTCCTTTGAAATGTTTTTGTTTTCTAGAATTTTTTACGTGACAATACCAGTAAAGGAGATATTACCTTTCAAATACAAAAAAATGCCATTGACGCCGTAAAACTCAGAAGACCATTTCTCTGCATTATCATGACGGCCAAAGGGGCTCTTCGACAACTTGTTTTCTTTATTACTTCTATATATGATGTTTTTTCTGATAAATGTATAACAGTGTATATAAAAAGAGAAGCGTTGCTTTTTTTTAATATTCCTCGCCAAACTCATCCCTGGGCGAAGAGGCAATACGATAGTAATGAGACCCAAGTTTATAGGCACAGAACCCAAACTCGTGACCTCCTGGCTTGTATCGTAAGGGTCTTTGACGCCAATCCCAGTACTGTGAGGCGAAGTCTCCATCTCCAACGTAAGCTCTCGTCTTCAGCATCTCCAACCCGATGGCTTGAGCCCTTTCCAGCGGCTCTACCTTGACGCTAGAGCAGACACTATGTAAATCCTCAAGGTGACGGGTGGCCATGACCAAGTCCCCGGCAGTGAAACCTTGTGCGTGGGGCATGTCCAATTCTCGCAAGTGCTGGCACACATCAGATGTTAAAAGACTTGTAAGGTTCTCTGGTGTGAATTGCCAAGCGCCAAGATACTTGAGATATTTCAGTTGTGGAAGGACATTTGGCACTGGCCGCAGAGCCTGCCGCCTACTAGCGTCCGCGCCATTTTTGCTATTGATCGAGGCATCGCTCTTGGGAGCATAACTACTCTCTACGCCATTGTCGAGACTACTACCGCAGTTATGCTGATATATCGAATTGGCATCAACGAGGGCAGGAGCTGAACCGTGGATTAGTTCAAGATGCAAACTCTCCAAAACGGGGCAGCCACGTAGCATCTTGTAGTCGAACCACCGTGCCCAGTGACCTGCAATCACCAAACTCTGCAGCTGAGGGAGATACCAGTCCCAGGTCCAGAGATTTGCCACCTGTGAAATGGTCCGTTGAAGAAGTAGGGCTTTTGCTTTTTCTACTCTATAGCCTTCGCCATTGCTATTTACATCGGGACGGGTCACAGATTCACCAACAATGTCATAGGTCGCTCTCAAGTGGAGAGTGACGAGGGAAGTCATGGAATGCAGTGAATCTGGACAAAACTCGAGTGCCGAATATCCTTGCAGACGCAGCACTCTGAGGCGCGGCATCTGCCAGCGATGAAACAGGTATCCCCACATATTCTCTTCGCCACTGCCATCATCGTCATCGCCATCGTCACCCTTCCAATGTACGTTATTTTCAATATGCATGTCTACGAAATTCTCTTCCACTTCATCATCGGCCTTCATCTTGGTCATATCGTCAAGGCTCAACTCTTCTAGTTGATGACAGTCGTCAAGGGCGGCGGGGTGTAGGATCATTGCGCCGCCGCTGGAGAGGATCAGCTTCCTGAGCCGTGGACTGTGCCAGTCACTACCAATCATCGCGGTGGGCCCATTTCGGGCATCAAAGTCCTTTCTGACTTCCACTTCCTCTAGCGAGTCGCCAAACGCAAACAGCAGATCATCCACGATGGTCGGGAAAATCACCGGATCGCAATATAAAAGCGCATTCTTGAGCGGCATCAATGTCGCGTGGTGCTGATACTGCTGTTTCTCCAAAACGGCCCAACGGAAAAAATCGCCCGAACGGACGTACATTTGGATCGTCTTGAGTCCTCTGACCTGCTGCATGATATTATAGGGCAGATGTTGAATGGGCCAGGTATCATTGATGGCACTGTCACACTCGCAGAATCGGATCGTTCGCAGACGGCTGATATCTGTAGCCATAGCTACCGTTGGATCAGTGTGCGCAAACCACCAAAGCCACCCCCAGTTCCCAAGATGGATTTCACGTGGAGGAGTTGGAGGGCCTTGGGTATTGGCCACAAGGCAGCGATGGTGACTATTACTGCCATGAGTGCTGCTGCTGATATTGTTGTTGTCCTCATCACTGTCGCTCCCAACATGATTGCCAGTTGGTGATAAAAGGGCCGAGAAAAAGTCCACCTGTAACTCATGCAACTTTGGTATGAAGCGACGCAGGCAACTGTGTGATATCTCTGGGTACGCTACCTCGAGAGACAGCCTCCTGAGTTGTGATTCACCATGAGTGCGACGAAACTCATCCAGAAAGGCCAGACCTCGGCGCCTACACGATGCTAGTTCTCTCTTGAAAAGATGGGTAAGATCTCTGTACCAGAGGAAAAAGTTTTTGTAACCCTGATACTTTGGAAGTATAATATAAAAAACTAATGCCCGAAGTGAGGTCATCTGTGGGATCAGGGTTTCGAAAGGTGGTAGTTCATCACCGGCCATTAAGGCGATTTCGACCGCCTGTATGAGAGAGGGCTGGTGTCCGATACAAGCCCACGTCAGCGCACCGAAGAATATCGCTTTTGCCTCTTCATACTCACAGCCGTAGCGCTGTTTATATCGTGTGATCGTTCTAGACTCAAACTCGCCATGGCTCAAATTCCAAGAGCGAGGGAAGGTCGCATCACGGATGAGGCTGAGGTAGTCGATGAAAGGTTCAGCTGGTACTAGTTTTCGTTGTTGGACTTGTTGGCAAAACTGGCCGTGTTGTTCTTGTTGTTGCTCCTCCTGCTGTCGGTCTTGTTGCCTCCTGGGGGGTGGGTTGCGTTGGATGTTGAGGATATCGCAAAGTCGATCAATGCTCTTATGTTCGGCAGCAGTGTTGGCCAAGATGAGGCGGACAAGGCCTCCTGGAAGCTCAATCCTATTAGAGACCTCCTTTGCGCCAATTTTGAACGGGCTGCGGTAGATTCGTTGACTGGCCAGGGCAAACATTGCTCGGTTGACTCTGAGCAGTGATGCTAGTGTGCCGAGGTCATCGATCTGCAAAACAATACTCTCCAAACAATCCATTGACAAAACCCACCTTCCCCCCTTGTAGTCCTGTCCTTTTTGTTGCATGGTAGCACAAGGCATAAGCTGTTCAGTAAGTTACCAAGTGAGGAAAAGCAAGAGCAAAAACGTTGCAGCCAAACGGTGTTGTTTAACGGAGGGCAGAAAAAAAAAGATGTTTCGACGTATTGATAACGTTGGTGTTAGCGCTTAAGTGGCAAGTAATGCAAGTCACGCTTGCCTCACTCAGTACTTCAAGATGTCTTGCATGTGCCATTCGTCGAAATTGTGTAGCGCTGCATAATGAATGTGCTACTCTCTCCCAGCACTAGCACCCGTCCTTCTCTTCCTCTCCCTCCACGTCACGACAACTCCAGACCTTCAGACGAGGAAACAGATACCGACGACGAGGCGACAGAGTCTGAGCGTGATACCGACGCAGGGGCAACAGAGTCCGAGCACGAATCACACCAGAGTCGCGTCCGACGTGCTTCTGAGTCTCGGCTCGACACCGTAGGATCCAGCCGTAATCATGTGGGTGTTATTGAGTAATGGTGTTACAAGGCATAAGAGGAGAATAAAAATGTTAAAATGGTGGAGGAGAGAAAGAAAGAATGAAAGAATGAAAGAAAGAGAGTGTGAGATACATGGAGGAGAGAGAGTAAAGGAGTTTAATACCATGCAGTAGAATGATCTGGCTAATGAAAAAAACGTTATTTTTTATGTAGACCAGAGGTCCAATCTGTGGTATATTTGAAAGCAAGTCTGGTAAAGTCATAGACATTCTACAGGCTGCATTGGATGGTGAGGATTCGGGGGTAAGTCTATGTGAACAATGAAAACTATTTAAGCAATCACTTATAGGATAGGCTTTATGAGATTTTTGACATATTTCATCAAAATGCACCTCTCTTCTATTGACTTATAGGTAGAGGACGATGGTGATCTCAACAGCTTCAAAAAGTGGCTATTACTGTTGAAGAATGACAAGATATTCCAAGATAAGGTCAGGGATTTCAATCCTTATGGCGTTGATAGGAAAGGAAGGCGAGTCTTCAAGTTTAGAATACCTGAGATTGACTTTCCCAATTGGTTAGACGGTCATCAACGACGAATTCGAACGAATTTTGCTCGCCACCGTGGTCATTTGCTAGCCAATGGAAGCGAATCCACAGAACTCTTGTGTGAGTGTTATGGCGCACAAACGGTATGCTACGACTGTTTTTTGATTTCATGTACTACAATGCACAAAACACGGTTACAATGGATAATATTAATATTATGTTTTGCCATTTTTTCTTTTTTTGATATTATAAAACAACATATCGCAACCAGATTCATCACAACAGAACAAAAGGTGGAAAGACACAAAAGGCGCGAGCTACCAAAGGAAGTAAAAAGTCGAATTGTTCAGCACGCTTCTACACGCTGTTGGAACCACCGAATGGACCAAATGGACCAAATGTTGTGAGATGGATAGATGTCTCTTACAGGTTCATGCACAACCATCCTGTTGGGCTGGAACGACCCCTCGACACTTGCGCTCTCTCAAAAGCCGCGAGGGACCGCATAAAGGCGGCGCTAGAACAAGGCCAGACCATCAAAGACGTTCTGCTTCGTTCAAAGGAAGAGGCGGACAAGAGAGTCGAAGAGATGAGACGCAACAATGAGCCTATCGTGTTGTGCAGGGACGACGTGATCGCTTATAATGACGTATATAATCTTTGGTACACTATGACGACTAGAAGAGGTGACCAGGACGAGGCTGCGCAGCTAGACCGTTTGACAATACAACATCATCAGTCTGACGGGATGAACCAGCTAGATGCTGTGGGACCTACCGTCAACTCCGATACGGACAATACAGAAGCCAATATACCAGAACCAGATACAGTAGAGTCCGAAGCGGCAGAAGCTATTAGGCATTTGGAAGAACTGATTGCGGCCATTCGATCTGATCCAAGGAACTATTGCCTCTATCGTGATGATATTACGTCTATTATCGACAAGCAGAAGCGTCAACAAGGCAAACGACCATGGCAGCAGAGTTTGCACGTTTCTGCGAAAAGATTCAGAAATAATCAAGAGAGCGAAGAAAGGCAGGCTAATGCAGACGATGGCAAATAGGAGGAAAACTGAGAATTGATGTTGTAAATATTACCTTCAACACGAGAAGTGGATTATGTCGTATAAACAATTGAGAAAAATAGGCGCTCTGCTTTGTGGTTTAGGAGGAGAGGAAAGTAAACGCGATACAGGTGCACTTTTATGAATAATTACATTATGACAACTAATGATTTATCCTCAATACATCACAAAGGAGTAAGTTTTTCAAGATCCTCATCCCTTGGCTGGGGGTATCAGAGGATATGAGAGGATATGAAAAAGTGTATTGGTCAATGCAATAACTATGTGTACAAGGATAGGAAGAATGGATAACAAATAAAAAAAAACGAACAAGAAAGAAATTAAAAAAGAGACCCAGTAGGGTTGCCAGCATTCCTCATCGCCTGCTGCTGCTGTTGTTGTTGTTGTTGCTGTTGTTGCTGAAGCATCTGCTGTTGTTGTAATTGTAACTGTTGCTGCACCGACACCGGGAGCAAGTTATTCCATGCAAAGTAGTCATCGTAGATCAGACTATTTTGGCGGTTGAACTGCATATCCTGCGCCAGAGCCGCTTCTTGCTGCTGCTGTTGCTGATGGTGGTGTTGGAGGTAGCGGAACAAATTGTTCGTCTGAGCATTGATATTGTGATCAGCAAACGTGTCGTCCGACAAAAAGGACGAAAAGCCTGGGGAAATGGAGTCTCTGTCACTGTTGCTACTAGTCGCCGAGCCCGGTGGCGCCTGGATCGTGCCAAGACTTCCACTGCTTGGTTGCTGGTGATGCTGTTGGTGTCTAGGACTATTTGGATTAGGAGCTCCAGCAGTGGCGTTCATCGTGGCACCCGCAACGGCGGCGACTGCTGCCGCTGTCATGGGCGAGGAAGCGCCTGCGCCAGAAAGACCACCCATAACTCCACTGCTGTTCGAAACAGGCATCTGCTGCGGTGGCTTAAATGGTTGTTGTTGCTGTTGTTGTTGATGTTGCGATGGTGGTGGTGGTGGTGGTGGGTGCTGTTGTGTTTGTTGGCCGATACCATTGGCATTGTTGACACGATTCATGTTCGAATTTTGGCCAGGGAATCCAGTAGAATCGTGGAGTTGTGGCATTTGGAAGGACGACGACAGGAAACTAATGTCCGACATTGGGAAAGCAAAGTCGAACACTGAATCGATTGGTTGTGCTATCATCTGTTGTTGCTCCTGCTCCGTCATGAACCTCGAGCTAGATTGCATGTCAGGTGCTTGCGTGTATTGACCACCATAAACAAGGGGTAATCCAAGCATGGAGTCCATACTGGAAGTCTGCTGTGGCTGAGGCTGGGACTGAGGTTGAGGCTGAGGCTGCGGTTGGGGTTGGGGTTGCTGCTGCTGCTGCTGAGATGGCGCCTGTGAAGGCTGTGATGGCTGCGAGGACTGCTGGATCGAGCTGGGACCTGGCAAGAATCCCGAGACAGAAGGACCTCGAGGAATAGAAAATGTGCTCGGGACAGGTCCGAAGGCGAGTGAAGGAAGCTGAGCATTCTGGCGGAATTGTTCCTGTTGCAGCTGATGTTTCCGCATAATGTTAGCGTTCTGAATCATGTCAACAGTGTTGGCTATGGCGATCTGCTCTGCAGAGGACTGTCCCGCTTGCGACAAAAGACTCGAAAGGTTCGAAGGAAGTGACATGGCGCCAGGTCCCTGCTGTTGCATAGGGAAGAGCTGCTGAGATTGCTGGATGACGCTGTTCGTCTGAACATCCTGCATTGGTGCCACTGACGAGTTTATCTGTTGGAATTGCTGCGTGTTCGACAGAGCATCTTGGCCAACAATAGCTGTGGTAGGAGACGACGTGCTTGTCATCTGTGACTGAGATGTCGATGACGAGGAGCTATCGTAACTGTCCATGGCTGATGATGATGACATGGAGACTGATGTGACCGGCTGGAGGGCGACCTGATCAACAGATGATAATGTAGAAGCCCCTGCCTTCTTCTTAGTATTGCTTATAGGCTTTTTGGCCTTGGGATCAGGTTTAGTGATCTTGGCCTGCTTGGAGACTCTTGCTTGATCAGACTCATTATCTTCTTTCTGTCGTTTTTCAGAAAGGCTTGATTCCGCTTCCTGCACAGCAACCTCAGATTTTAGTGCCACAGTGGTTGTTGACTGGTTCTGTTGCTGCATGCGCCGCCTGAATTCCTCATTTATCGCCTGAATCTCAAGATCATTCATGCGCTTCTTCTCCTCCTCGGTGGGCGGACGCTCTTCCTTATACTTTCGCTCCTTACGCTGCTCTTCGTCCATGTTGAGAACATCCAGTACGGCCTTATCCTCAGTCATCGACTGCCTTCTCCTCTCCTTTGCTTGCTCGTCCAACACCTGCATTTCAGTTGCTCGTCGCCACAGTGCCACTAAACCAGAGTCTGTCTTGAGGAACGAACTAATGGATGCTTGTTTGGTGCTAACGACCATCTTGGGAGCGTCGTTATCCGTCATGATGTACCGTGGTCCTGTGGTAGTGCCGGGCATGGGTGAACCCTCTAAAACTTCTGACCGCGTCTGTGCTGGTTTGTCATTGGCACTCCGTAGCTGAGGGGTTGTCGATCTCTGGAAAGAATGAGGTTGATGTGAAACCACTTGGGGCACGACAACTTCGGAAGCTGTAGAGGAACTAATTTTGGACTGGATAGAGTAGAGGTCACGAATAATGTAGAAAAACTTGTCCGCCATTGCCCAATACGACTTCATCGTCTGCAAGATTTTAACATGGATGCTTAAGCATTTGCGTGCCTTGGCAGCGACTCGTGGCTCGGCAGCAAATGCGTTGGTAATATGACTAGATAGAAATGCAGTCATGTTTTAGAAAAAAAAGGGCATTACACATCAGAGATTATCAATAGTCCATCCGATCATGATATGAAGAGAAAATGAAACTTACATGGTAGCAGTGGTAAAGACGGGGTATGCAAAGAACGCCGAGATAAAGACGCGTGGTGGGCATTTGTAGTACGTGATAAACTCCAAGACATCCGACACCTCGGCTGCGGCATGAGCACACCTCTCAATCGAGTTGTCGACAAAGTTTGAATCGACTGGGAACCGAGCCCGATCAGCGGCCATGATGGGGCGATGAAGCAACACCACGGCTGTATGATACAAGACATGCATGAAAATCAACAGGTTGCCCTCGCCCTTGTCCTTAATCTGCTTGCCATTCTCAATAGTCGAGTCCAGATGGGGTGGGATCGATGCCTTCCATGCTAACAGAGCCGCGTCGAGCAAGGCAAACTCGGACGTGGGTTCGTTTGGTGGAATAGCCTTCTTTGGTCGAGGTCGGTTCACATATGTCGACACCTTACCAAGAATGGAGATGATGCGGATCAAGTATGCAAACGAGCTCAATCCAGCTTTCTTGCCACCTGTCTTCTCTTCCGCATTCTCCCCATCCTTTGTGGCGGGTGTGGTGGCGGTTTCGGTTGTGGTTGCAGTGGCATTGGTCTCTGAGGCACTGTCTTTGTTTTCATTTGCGCCATTCTGTTGAGCGTCATTGCTGCCACTATGCTGATCACTGACGTCGCTCTTCTCCTTTTCCTTGTCCTTGGCGCCCGAAGGTGTATTGACCTTTGCGGATGCCTCTGAATCTCCCGCCTCATTCTCCGAATCTTCTCCAGTATCACTACTGTCATCCAGCATCACTGTTTGCACCGGTCGCTCTGCACACCAGTCGTAATCCTCGCTCGGCAACAACACCTCGCAGTCGCGTTCATCCAAGGACCTGGGTCGTCCAGACGAAGAGGACGCCAACACATCGACCATGAAACAAGCCCAAAATGTCCTCCTCCTTGCTTCGCGCATAACCCAGTCGCCCTTGTTCTGAAAATATGGGTTGCTGTCCTCCCGATTCAGTCCTAGTTCGATTGCCATCCGGATCGCCATGCCACCAAACATCCATGCGCGGGGACCTCGTGCAGCACCATACTCGTACATGGACAGGAGCAAAAGAGATTGTACAGTCGAGACAGAAGGCATATCGATTGCTTCAATGAGCATGGCGCGCAGGTTTCGTGCAAAAGGCTCGCCAGCTAAAAAGGCAGGCGTGGTTTTGATCTCTGGGTGATCAGAGAACCGAGCCACGGCTGCACATATGCCATTGAGAAGTGTCGCCGGTACTTTGTTCTCACGGTACTGCTTCATGAACGTTCCTGGATGAAAGATAGGGATCTGATAATAGACGGAATCGAAGAAGAGCTCGACGAGATGATCCTGAATATCCTTGCGTAAAACAGCATCGTGCATCGAGAAAAAAGGATATGCTAGAAAGTTGTCTTGAGGACCAGGAATCGATTGTGACTTGAACTTAGTCTTGCCTGCAATCTTGTCGTCTTGAGGATCATTCCTGAAAAACTTGCGGTGGTCAAGGTGCGCGTATCCTGATGTCTTACCAAGATAAATGCCCTCTTTCTGTGTTGCTGTTGCTGATCCATCAGCAGTGCCGCCACTGCCGCTGGCGCCTCCGCCAGCTTGCTCATCGTCGCTACCTGGTGGGGTTGACTTCCTTCTCGGTCGGTTGGCATAGAGTGCCCTATGATTCAACAGTTCTGGATCCTCTGGGATAGAAGCGCCATTGGATTTTTGTTGAAGCAATTGCTCCATTTTGTCTAGTCGCTTTTCCAGCAGCTCAATGTATCCTTGTCGCGGACCACGCTTCTTCATGCTTGGCAGATAAGTGCAATTGAGGTCCAGTTTTGCGCAGTTTGCACAGCTGGGCTTGTTGCCATCTGGAGATTTCCCATCGATTGCGACAAGTGAAAAGTCCCGAAATAGGAAAAAAAAATGGGGGCATGACAGTGCCCATTGCGGCGCAGCGATCAGATAGAAAGGAGAGAAAAAAGTGATTGCAAGGAAGTTCAAAGGTGGCGGAAAATAAATGGAATGGAACAAAACGCGGGCAGAAAGAACAACTGGTTAGTAACTTGTGCCCCACAATTACAACGGCGGAGACAGAAAAGAAAAACTGCCATCATTTTGCATTGCATATACAATAAAAAAGAGGCTATCTTCTTCATGAAGAAGATGGAACATCTTTCGTCTCGTATTATGTGTGCACACAAACTCGAGAAAAAAAACAAGAGCGGCAAAGAAAGACCGCATGTCAAAGTGCAAGACATTACCGCACTTGATCTTTTTCTTGCGACAAGGATCGCAAGCCTGGGTAAGGCGCTTGCGCTTGACAGGCTGGGCATCCTGTGGCTGCTGAGGCTGCTGATTCTCGTGTACGTGCTCATCGCCCGACTCTGAAGACTCTCTATCATTGTTAGCCATGATTGTCTATTCAGAATGCTTTCGGTGCTTGATAACAGAGGAGTGAGAGAAGAGAACGCAAAAAAACAGGAACAAAATAAAGAGAATGAAAGCTCAATGGAGAGGGTGGGGTAATGCCAAGAAATGGTAGGTACTGCAAGTAATTGTGCAGACCAGAGGTGGTGTCGGAGTGGGGGAGGAGGAGGAGGTGAAGGAAGGGCGAAAAGGTTAGAGAGAGTGGCAGAAAGAAGGAATGGATACTAGGAGAGCACTAATAGACAGCGTGCAACTTTTAGGTGCAAGTCAGGACGAGGGAGTATTTCCCTGTGACCAAGGACCAGAGAAAAGAGAGAGGGTGCGAGAGACAAAGAGAGAGGGAAAGAGAATGAGAGATTAAGGTGACTAAATGTAGAAAAGAAGAGTAATAGAAAGGGTGTGTGTTGTGATGTAATGAGGTTGAATGAGATGATTGAAGTTCAACATGAAGAGAGGGGAAAAGACAAAAAAAAAAAAGGGTGACGCCGAACAACTCTACCCACGCTAATGGGTTAAATGCCAACGGGTAGAGTGGTATTCCTACCTATCTCGGAGTTCTCACACTACGTCTGATGCTCTTTCTCTCTCTCTCTCTCTCTCTCTCTCTCTCTCTCTCTCTGTTCTTTTCTTTCTATTCTCTTTGACTTGATTTTACTCTCTCATCACAGGTCTATTGCAGTAAGGATTATTCCCAGCAACAGGACAACCAAACTCAGCAGCTTCTTCATTCCAATATTATTACTATATAAAAATGTCCAGCTGAACGATATCTCGGTCTCGAAGGTCCCGATAACCAAAAGTGGACACCACGGAGGTCGCATGGCAAAGATAAACGGGGGGCCAACTCAGTTCCAACACAATTCACGTCGGTGAGGTAGTCTCTTCGGCACTTGGGTAATTTGAAGAACGGACCAATACCTGCTTAGGAATCCTGACAAAGCGAAGTTTTTCAGGTTGGGGTCCCTCTTTTATGTCCCTCGGCCCCTGACATAAATTTCCATTCTCCCCACAAAGACTGCGTCAGGGCCAGGGCGAGTGGCAAAATACAAACAGCGTTGTTTCTAGGCTTGGTCACTTGTGCTCTGATGCCCTGTTCCCCGTGTTCTCTGCAGTGGGGGGAGACGTGGAGTGTCTGGAGAAAACAGCAAGTCAGAGACAAACAACCTACTTCTCCCACTCTGTGTATCTCACGAGTAGAGCCAACAGCAGAGAACGCCGAGAAGATGCCTTTTCCAAGTTAGGTCTCTAGTAGGGTTTAAACAAAAGAAAAACAAGCGTTCCTTCGCTCCATAAACCGACACAAACAAGCATCGAAAGCAAAAAAGCACGACGAACAAGAACAAAACAGCAATCAACAAAAAGAGCTTTTCGTTACTCTGTTGCTTGAGTGGCAGAATGTGATTCGGCTGCATGCTTGGTATGTCGTCCACATTGAAAGAGAAAAAAAAACAATAGCAGAGCATTATTGGAAGAAAGGAACGGTTGCAGACTACACCCATCTTCTCTGCCTCTCTTGGGCACTGTCAAACAGAACGACAATAGTGAGCACTCGATCAAATATGGGCGGAGGCAATTATAGTTAACTACTCGCTAAATGGCAAAGCCTCAATTTGCGAGTGCTGCCCAACCCATTAGAGAGCAGAAAAAAAGAGGTATGAAGGGGAACCATGTACCTGTGCTATGATGAAAGGAGGTTACAATTATGTGGCGTGTCAATGGCAGTTATAGTATTAATGAATGCCTGTTGGTAGTCTAGCAAAACTCCAGAGCACCCACTGCCAAAAAGAACGCAGATCGCGACCCCTCAAAGATGTTATAATTAGGATCTCTTTCACATGGCAACGACCTAATTTGTGTGACTGACTTGGGCCGAATTACACTTCCTCAGTCCGCTGGTCCGCTTGCCCATACCTTACTATGTTAAGCTACTCTATCCAATTTACCTCTACCACGACCACCACCTGATTGAAACAGAATAAAGAGCAGAGAGATGCGGAGAAAGATTGTAGGAGAAACCATACATGTGTTACAGCACATGGTTTGGGAGATCCGAGCGCCCGGGCGTGTCAGGTACATTGCCATGGAGATTGTTTCTTCCGTAGACACGTTGTATTCGTTAGGCCAGCAGAGAGCAGTGCTACCACGATGTATGCACAGCATTGCTTGCCGATCGGCCAAGATTACCCCCGACCCTAGAAAAAAAAAAGGAATTGGTCCCATATAGAGGACTGATACAACAACGATGTATGGACGACTGTGAGAGCAATTCTCGATCTTGTAATTGCATGATGAATACATGCTAACCCGCTATCCTTTTTAAGACTTCAATCACAGAACCGTGCTCTACAGCTAACCACCGTCTTGGTTTGCTGTGTCAGTGACACCGAGGATTCCAAAAACGCGTGGCACGGCATGAACGGATATGAAGAACGTATATTACAGCCCTCGCTTGATCAATTTGAAAGGCACGACATGTATCATTTATGTATTTCCACGCCAGGAGAGCACAAGCATGGTCGCCGGGATATTCGTTAGCCCAGTGACCGTTGACATTGAAGGATGCCATAGATTCACGCATGTAGAAACCTGCAGAGTGATAGGATGCTGGCTTCACATACAAAGGTTTCCATATTACTGTGAGGACACTTCAATGCAGGAACCATCGATCAAGCACAAGTGTAGTATTTTTCTGGCCCATGTCAGTCTTTTCTCTCGACCATACCTTTGTGAGACTGGAATGATACATGAGATGGTATGTACGGAGAGAGAATTTTTTCCCCTAGGAACGCGCGTCACCAATGCTGGTGGCTCTTTGACAAGAAGGTTGTATTTATTTTATTTTTGATTCTCATTACCACTTATCCCCCTGACCTTGCCCATTCGCATTTGTCAAATCCTCCTTTCTTCCTTCTTCCATCAAGCTGTCTTTTCTTCGCACCCTTATTCTTCATCCATCGCGCTAGGACTCTACTCTACAACTGGCTGCCGCCTAACCAGCCATGCCTCCGCCATATGTCCCCAACGTTCTCGTAGACAATTCAGACAATGAACGAGATGCAGAGGACCATCAGCGCTGGTGTTTGCGCAACCTGCAGAATCCGGTAGTTAGTCGAGCAACTATCCGAACTAGACATGCACCACTGGAGCTTGTTAGTACCTGCTATGTTGGTCCTCTATCATACTCGCCTTGGTGCTCGCGCCACTGTTGCCCTTCGAAACGAAGACAAGTCGACGCATCAAAGCGTCAAGGCTCGCGTGATAAGGTCCAGAGGAACGAACGTGTCGATGTTTCCAAAGCGACTCCACAGAAACGTTCACTGATGCAAGCGTCTAAAGAAAGAGTCTCATCTGGAGCTTCAGGGTCAGTCATGCCATCCACAATACAGCCGGACATGCGCCACGCCACTTCTTTGCAGGAAGCTGACACTCTTTGCCACCAATCTTCAGCAACATCATCAAAGCTCTCAAGACAAGTTTCTGTCGTACGAGCAGAGGATAGAGAGGAATGCGCTTCTGCCTCTCAACTGTTGGCCACCATGATGTCGGGCGATGGCGACCAGGAGGAATTGGACCGTGTGCCAGTGACCCCTGAAGTATTGCAAGGACAGCCTTCCCAACTATCAGTCTCATCTACAGCAGACATCGCCAACAATACGTCCAACCAACCCTCTCGGCCTCAGGCGTTCATTCGGCGGTCAAGCCTACCAATTGTGTTTGATGACAATGCCGACAGTCCGCTCAATGGTGACCACAGTGTCTCTTCGGCTATTCCTCCGCAACCAGGCATCCGGTCGGCCTTAGAGTCCCTCTCGGACTCTTTCAGGCCAGAGGGCGATGAGCATGACTCGAGGATATCACAACGAGCATCACAAACGATAAATAACAAGAGAAAGGCGAATTCACCAGAGGCGGATGACACGAAACCACTTTTACAGCACGATGACCATCCAAGACCATGGCGAGAGGAAGTGTATGAACAGGCGCAGGAACAGGAACAGGAACAGGGCCTGGACCAGGATCAGGACCACAAAGAGTATCAGAGTCAAGAGGAGAGCGTTCTTTCGAGTACCCGAGGCAAGTCACGTACCACCTTGGGTCGAAAGCATCATACAAGTGATGATGATGGGAAAAGTGTCCGCACCCCGAAGAAAGCAAGGCATGTGGCTGGTCTTCAAGGTGCGTCGCATGACAGCCAGAGTCTGAATACCAGCAGGAAGTACGGCTCCGGAAACCATCACGGATCTTTCCAGCAGGCTAGCGCTTCTGGGCCTTCACCACCGCCATCTTCCCCTATAGAACCTGAGCACTCTAGATCTGCGTCGCTTCCCACCCAGCATAATCACGATCTTCTTTCGTATCCAACATCTTCCTCGGCGTCAACACCCTTGATGAACTTGTCTGTTACACCGCAATCTCATTGCGATGGGAATGTCAACACTGAGTCGAGGGATGCCCCAGTGCCACCGTCAGCATCAAGACAGAAGGAAGCCTCTCGCCCTCCGAACCAGTCATCCCTCGACGTTCATCTTCTGGATATTGAAGGATATCTTGAGCGTGACTTGAAAGGCTATGCGTCTCGGCTTTCCTATTAAGCTACAACTGCCTATTGCCACGCCTCTCATTCTCTCGATTCTCTCATCCTTGTCTCTTTCTCTGTACCATAAAACCATTTCCACTGTATCATAGCACACAAATAAATCTGTAATTATATATTTCGCTATTGTCCCCCACCCTTGTTGATTCACCAGACAGTTGGCGTAAAGCTAAAGAAGTGATACTACTGGTGTGGAACGGCGCAGCAGTGTGTCTTCCCAGCCCCATGTAACTGATGTTAGTCATCAGTGTTATAACTCTATCCAAAAATTTTCTCATCAGCAAAAAAAAAGGAGCGACAAAAGTATAAAAAGACGTAACCTGCCCCCTACATCGATTTTCCCAACTTTTCATCCAAACTCAATGACGAACCCAACTAAATATCCATTCTATCAAGTCGATGTCTTTTCGAAGAAACCCTACTATGGCAACCCGCTTGCTGTGGTAGTGGCCTTAGATCCATCGCTCCCCGTGCCCACCACTGAGGAGATGGCTCGTTTTGCCAATTGGACCAACCTCTCCGAGACCACATTCTTGCTTCCACCGACACATCCAACCAAGGCTGACTACCGTGCCAGGATCTTTACCCCTAGAGGGGAGCTGCCTTTTGCTGGCCATCCAACTTTGGGTACCTGTAGCGTATTTTTAAATCATCTAGGTAGTGATGCAGAGAAGGGAAAGCCATACGAACAACCACGTAAGGTTGTTCAAGAATGTGGTGTTGGTTTGGTGGAGCTTCGTGCCAAATCCTCGACTGAAATCGCATTTGCGGCTCCACCGGTAATGAAGGAAGGGCCTGTCGAGGCATCGACCGTGCAGATTGTATGCAAGTCCATGGGCATTGACCCTGAAAAGGATGTCATTGACAGCCAATGGATGAGCAATGGCCCAGCCTGGTTTGCACTGTTGCTCAA
>JAAAIY010000062.1:104211-126449 GCA_016098105.1 Actinomortierella wolfii
TTCAAGTCAAACTGTCGTCAGCCGAGGCTGAGGCCGAGTCTGCCAAGACGGAACTCTGCAAGAAGGAGCAGTCTTTGACAGAGGAGCGGGATTCTCTCCAGCGTAAGATTGAGGAACTTGAGCAGGCGCGTGAGAAGGTCACACAGGGCAAGAAGAAGGATGAGGCCAATGCCAAGAAGGAGCTTGAGCAACTTCGTAGCGAAAAGACATCGCTCGAGGAAAAGATTAGTCTGTTGGAGAAACAACAGACTGAGGCCCAGGCTGAGTACTCTCAAGAGGTTGACAAGCTCAAGGGGCTGGCCAAGGAAGCCGAGGCAGCACACTCGGCGGCGAAGGCACAGTTGGAGAAGGTCGAGGCAGAGCACAATACGGTGCTTGCCAAGGTGACAGATCTTGAGACTCGCTTGAGCGATGCCGATGCCAGCAGCAATGCCTCAGCTACACGTGTGACGGATCTCGAGAAGCAACTGCAAGAATTGACGACCAAGCTCAAGGAACAAGAGGATGCTCTGACAGCCAATGTACAGTCTTTGACAAGCGAGACAGAGACGCTTCGAGCTTCATTGAATCAGGCACAGGAGCAGCTCGAGAAGGCCGGAGAGGGTGACAAACAGGCGCTCACGGACCTGGAGGCGAAGTATGCGGCCCTCGAAAAGGAGAAGACCGACATTGAGGCCAAGGTCACCGAGCTCGAGAGCAAGCTGGATGCGGCTCAAAAGGAGAAGGAGGCTGCCACCGAGTCGCTGAAGAAGGAGGTCGAGACCGTTTCTGCCGAGTTGCAGACCGCCAAGGACGAGCTTGCCAAGAGTAGTGAGAAGCAAGAAGGCGAGCGTGCGACATTGAACGAGCAGCTTCAAAAGCTGACGTCCGAAAAGGAGCAGCTGGAGAAGGCACGTTCGGATCTGGAGGCTCAGTTGCAAGAAGCACGCGCCCAGGCTGAGGAAGGTGCCAAGTTGCTCAAGGTGCTCGAGGAAGATAACCAGGCAATGTCACAGTCCAAGACAGATGCTCAGGAGAAGCTCAACGAGCTGCAGTCAAAGGTCAACACCATGATGATCAAGGACCGCGACACCAAGGAGGCATTGGCGCTGGCCAAGGCGACCATCCACCAGCGCGACGAAGAGTTGGAGGAGGCACGCAAGGTCAAGGCCGAGGACGAAGACAAGCTGGCCAAGTCGATGAACCTGCTCAAGACGACACGTAAGCAGATTTTGAGACTCGAGAAGGAGAAGCAAGAGGTCACGGATGAGCTCGAGAACGTCAAGGCAAGCTTGGCCAAGGCTCAGCAAGAAGCCAAGACTGCTGCCAGCAAAGCATCGGCACAGCACGCCACTACTGCAAGTGACCTCAGCAAGCTGCAGACGGTGCATGCCAAGGTGGTGCAGGAGAAGGAGAAGCTGAACCAAGAGAAGGAGCAACTGTTTGATCAGCTGCAGATGAAGCAGGCCGAGTACGAGTCGTCGCAAACACAGCTGGAGAACTCGGAGCATGAGATGCGCGAGTATCGTCATCAACTGGAGGAGGCTCGTGACCGTGTGACCGTGTTGGAGGAGGAGACATCCGCGGCCAAGCGCGTGGCCGAAACAAAGGTGATGGAGGTCGAGGTACTCAAGAAGAAGAGTGCCGATCTCGAGCGCAAGCTTGAACAGGCGCAGCAGTCGCTCAAGACACGGACAGAGAGCCACAAGCTGCAGTTGGAGAACTTGCAGCAGGAGATGGACGAGTTGCGTGAGAGCCTAACGCAAGAGATCCAGCAGTTGACTAAGGTCATTGAGGAGAAGGAGGCACAACTCCAGAAGTTGACAAAGGAGCATCAGGAACAGCAGGCGGTTGTGACAGAGCTGCAAGGATCGCAGACTTCACTGCAAGGCCAAGTAGCCACGCTAGAGCAGCAGGTCGAGGAGCTCAAGTCCCAGCGTGCACAGCTGAACGAAGATGTTGCCAAGTTTAAGGAGATGGAGGCGACCCTGGCGCAGGAGCGGGCCAATCACGAAAAGTGGATTGAAGAGTCCAAGATGCGCGAGGGCCATTTGCGGACGGTCAACAAGACGCTCAAGGAAGAGGTTCGCAAGCTGCAGAAGCAGACTGGAGCGTCGTTTTCGGCGTCGCCTTCACAATCTTCATCCGCACAGTCACCTCCACCCTCCGCGTCTGCACAGTCACCCTACGGCGCAGGAGTGCCTCATACGCCCTATCGCGGTGCAGGCTCACAAGGTGATTTTGGTCCGCATCATCGGGTCATGTCGCCTCCGGCCGTGGGTGGCGGATCTTCGACCGGTCCGGCCTCACCACCTTACTCGCGTCGCGTGAGCCAGCAGCAGCAAGACGAGGACATGGATGTCAACCTCGAGTATCTCAAGAATGTGTTTTTGAACTTTATGGAGCACAAGGATCGTCGCGTATGTTTTTTTTTGTTGTTGTTGTTGTTGTCATCCTATACGCTGATATGGTGAATGTTATGCATTGATGTTGTTCCTGGTATCTGACGATCATATTCTTATTCTGTCTATGTGTGATTATAATAGCATCTCCTTGTCCCTGTGGTTGCTCAGGTACTCAAGATGTCGCCCGACGAAACCAAGCGTTTAGCCAAGGGCGTGTAAAAAAAAACAACTTTCACACACACACACACACACACATACACGCGAAAGAAATATCTCGTTTCTTTTTATTCCATCCCATTCCCTTTAATCTTTTTTTGTTTTTCCGTGGTTTCTTTTTTGTACAATTGCACGAATTCATCTTGCCCTTTTAGAAACATTAAAAAAAAATATCCATATCCAGGGTTCTCAACTGGAGAAATTTGAAAAGTTGATACAAGGTGCTGAATGGATGAAACAACAATGTTTTTAATGGGTGGTCGCAGACAGTCGGGAATAAGATCTTGTCAACTTGTTGCTATCAAGGATAGTGTCATGTATTGCGAACCAAGCACTTAGGCCTAGCTAGGCAGACGAGGAAGGCGAGCCAGTATCATACGCTTGGGTTTCCGGGAGAGACCTCTCTTCTTTTTCTTGCTGCCTGTGCACCACTGGGCGCAAACAAGACTAAAAGCACAAACACCGAAAGCAACGAGATGTAGTGCAGTAATGTAGATGGAGCTTTATACAGCATGAGTAAAAAGAATGAGAATTGCGTGTAGGAGAGAATGGCAAAAAAATCAAGGACGGTTCGTTTTTGTGGAATAATATTTTATTTTTTTTCTACTATTACATTACAATCTAGTCCCTGTACACCGATATCCTAACCCGAAAAAATTACCTAAGGTGATGTGAGAAAAACAAAACTGCTCGAGGTTAGTTGTCGGATACAAACTTGGCTTAAACACCAAAAGAATCCATGATGGAGGAAGCGGAATTAAAAAAAAAGGGGGGGAGAGAAAAAGAGGGTGGAGCAGAAAAAACAAGTTTTGATGGGCAACATCCAAGCTTTGGCTCCACACTCGCGAGAATATTGCCATTGTCGTCAATTTTGAAAAAAGTTCAAATGCCCCTTCCATTTGAAACTTTTTTTCCATGAGACCCAAAATAAAGCCCTCGGGATTTGTTATCGCGTTTTTTTTTTTCTTTTTGGTATAGTTGTGTCAGAAGTTTGTTTAAAGGTAGCTAGTTTTTCTTCGTCAGTGTGCAAAAAGCACTACAGCCAAATGCCAGAATCATCATTGACAACGACCAAAAGAAAGCAACACGTTCTCTCATTCTTTGAGAGCGTCGAAGACGCGCGAAAACGAATACGAAAAAGGGCCTCAATTGAAGAGAGTTAAAAAAGAGGAGTATGGTGGGATAAAGATGATCAATGAAGCAATACCTTACTATACATTCTGTGTTATTATCTTCTTTATCCACTTGATCTCTTGCAGTGATCCATTGATTCAGATCTAGATTCAGCATGACAATGGCAACAACATTCATTGGTTAATGACACTGCACACAAATTGGATCATACTTGGTTCGCGTCAACGGATCGCGTCGATGCGTGTTTTTTTTTGAAGGGTGTCAGCGGTTTGTTTAAAGGTAGCTAGTTTTTTTTCGTCAGTGTGCAAAAAGCACTACAGCCAAATGCCAGAATCATCATTCCAACAAAAAAGTGCATTCTGAAAAAAAAGGAGAGAGAAAATGAGGACGGGCGTGATCATTACCTTTTTGCATGAGTATGCTCCCTTCATACTCGTAGTCGATCCGCAAGAATACGGCAAAGAATCCGCAACAACTCTTCCTACTTGGTCCGTTCTATTAACGAGATAGAACCATGAAAGAGGTAGGAGGGGGAAGTGGAGACTCTAGTTTGTGTATTCTTTAACGGCAACTAGGAGTAAGAAAAGGAGCAACGGTGGGTGGAGAAAGTTGTGTAAAAGAGTGAAAAGAAAAAATTGGAACAGTTATAAACACAAGAAAAATTTTTATAGTCTACGTCACACCAGCGGTTTTTTTAAGCTGAAAATTATATATCATAAAATTACAAGCCGGCGTCCTCCTTTTTCTTGGTGATAATAATCTCTTCGATGGCTTGCTGGCCCGTGGCAGCCTTCTGCTTTCGCTTCTCCTTGCGGATCCTTGCCAATTGCTGCAGTGCGCGGTAGGCTGTCTGCAACTTGTTGATCAGCTCCTTGTGCTCCCAAGGTTTTAGGATAATTCCTTCATATGTGTCCATTACTTGTGGAGGAGGAGGTGGAGGAAGAATAGATTGCTGAGATGGCTGTTGTTGTTGTTGCTGCTGCTGCTGTTGATTAGATATGGGGTGCGAAGACCCCGATGTCACACTTGAAGCAGTGAGACCTGGACTAGGAGGCTCCATTCCAGCCAATGTGCCGGTAACTGTTGGCCGACCAAGACCTCCATTACTACTGACCATGCTGCTGTTATTACTTCCTTCGTCCTTGCTTTGGTGTCCTCCTAGAAGACCCATCGTGGCCATTTTCTTGCCATTGGGAAGCTTGGGCTTCGACTGGCGTCGAAACACGATACCTGTCAGTGCATTCCTCAATGACATGGTAAAGATGCTTCTACTAGTTTTGATGTACATCAATGCTCGCCCATGATCACTGAACACAAGCTTTTCGTGATCTTCAAAATTGACCTGATAAATAATAAAAAATCCGTTACAGAATTAGCATTTTCTGTTCATACAATAGTGGATGAGGGCGTTTTGAATCAAGAGCATTCGCCTTTTCGTTCATCCGAAAACAAAAACTTACCTGGACCGTTCCATTGCTTAGCCGAAGAATCAACAAATTCTGTTGAATCTGATAAAACCCACTCATGAATGGCATGTCGGCAATCATGTTTAGATCCTTATACATCGTAAGCGGCACATCCAACTTGTGCTTCAGCATATAGTCTCGGAACTGAGGCAGCATCCTGATCCGTGGCACAAGCTGTGGCGGGCACTGCGCCCGTGTAAAGTTTTGTCGCTCTACTGATGTTAGTACTGCATGGGCATCCTCCTCGTCCCAGCTCTCCTCGCTCGAGTCGTCCGCTGCATTATCACGATCCGCGGTAGCCCCACTATTCACAGTGTCCGGAGTGTTCGATTGGCTCTTGAGCGACCCACCAGCTCCTGCTGCAAATGTTGCCGTTGCTGGACTCGATACCGTGGCTGCCGAAGCAGATCGTGGGCTAGATGCCGATCGTGTCAGATTCAATGTCGATGTTTTCAGAGGGGTTGGCATTGAGATTGGCAACCGTTGCTGCTGCTGCTGCTGCTGTTGCTGTTGCTGCTCTAGCTGGGTCAAAACACGCCCCTCCGTTGCCACTGGCTCCTTGTTCTTGACATCTGCGTCCGAGTCGTTATCTGTCTCCGTATCGGTGGTGCCGGTCCTCCGTCCAATGACTGATCGCCGTCCTTTGAGCCGCTCCTCGTAGGCATCATCTTCGGTCCCGTGATATTGTCGCTTGCGCAGATTGGTTGACACTGACGAAGACGAACCTGGGTTCTGCTGCATCGTGGCGTTGTCTGCAACACCATTACTTACAGGCTTGTCAACGTTCGATCCTTCCTGCGCGGCTCCTGAAGGACCCACAACAGAGCCGCTGCCACCCAACCATGAAGAACGAGCAGCGTCGTCCCACTCAGCAGCAGACCATGCCCTGTTTTCACCAACCAAACCACCTGGCTGATCGTCGCCACCGCCTCCAAGTGCCGTGTTGGTATTCGCAGAGGTTGTCGTCGGAGTCGCCAATGGTGTTGTCGGCGATGAGAACGAGATGGATGATGAAGAGACTGAGCTACCTTCCTTCTTTAGTGTCAACGAAGGCTTCTTCTTGTGCAGTAATATCGTAGAAGCTGTTGTCGTGGCTGTAACAGAAGCTGTTGCCCCTTCAGTTACTGCTGCTGCTGCTGTTGTTGCTGATGTAGAAGTGGCATCATCTCTTTTGTCGGGCATCACCGACGACTCGCGTGATCGCCGCTCCTTGTCAACTCCACGGCTCGCACTTCGATGTAAGCTCCGTCCACGGTGCTTGGATCCACTACGACCAGAGCGGCCATCATGACCCGAGGTGCTTTCCGTCATCCTTGCACTAGGATTGTCGCTTGCACTTCCACTCTCTGCACCACTCTCGCGTGAATGTCGACTCTTCCGTGATCTTGACCTCCTCGACCTTTTTGCCTCGGATGAATTTGGATGTACAATGTATTCAACATTGCTATCCATGATGATCCAGATCAAAAAAAAATAAATAGTGTGTGAGTCAATAGAATCTCCATAACAAAATTAAAAGAGAGGCCCAGTTCCCAATCACCTCGAGGTTCGATTCGTCGGGTAAGAAAAAAAAAAGCAACAACTTACACGTCATTTGGAGACAAAAGTCCCACGCAGCCGTCGTTAAACAGTACGCCAGTAACGCCATTGACAATGCCAAATCCTGTGCCGTATGATTGACTATAGTCGCACCAGCGAGCGACATAACAGGTCGGAATCAACGAAGGAGGTACCAACAGCTCACTAGGGATACTCCGTCCAGCATATGTCGAAAACACGCTGGGAAGTTTACCGAGTTTGTACTCGCGAAGCATCATGCCAAGATACTTGTGAACACTTTCAAGAGGGCCCATTGCCTTGTCAGCTATTGATTGAATTCAAAAAAAAGTAATGCAATGTTAAAATGTGATAAGAGACACCAGATATGGTGGCCGTAAAATTTTTTTTATTCAAAGAATAAAACTTACCAGTGATCGACAAGGAAAGTGAGGTAGCACCACCACTTGTTGAGGGGACTTCAACATGATCCTGCTCTCCCGAATGACAAGACATGTGTGCTTCTTGTAAGGGACGATCTGTTGGGCTGTTTTCCTCATCCCGCTTCACAGACACCGAGTCGCTACTTTCTTCGTCAAACTTGACGGCCACTTCAAAATCCTCCCTTTCTGCCGTGTCGTTGTCTTCACGTCTGGTAGGCACCGACAAGTCTGACTGTCGCTGTTGGTTTGTTTCAAGCGAATCAGCACGCCGCATGAGTGTCTGCTGCTGTTGTTGATGTGTATGTTCTTGCTCCATCTGAAGACGAATCTGTTGCTCCTGTTGCTCTTGCTGCTGTTGCTGTTGTTGTTGTTGCTGCAGCTGCTGTTTTTGTTGAAGTTGACGTTGTTGTTGCAGTTGCTGTCTAGAATCCTGAACAATGTCGGGGCGCGGTCGGTGGAGCTCATGATGGTGGCTACTCCTCCGTCGCCCCATTGGCCGATCACCACCTGTGCGTAGCGTCAACGGATGAGAGGGTGTAGAGGGAGTTGGATCATTGGCAGATGGGTGTGAAGCCGCAGTAGACATAGTGGGTTCAGCAATAGTTGCTGCCGCCGCCGCCGCTTCCATGGGTTTGATATCCAATGAACGCTCCTCAGCATTATCCATTTCGCGATCCATATCCGAAGAGTCTGAGTCATTATACATTTGCTCACGTCGCTGCATACGATCTGGAGGCATAAATCCTAGACCAGAAAGAGGCTGCGACGTTGGGAAGGGTCGCACAGGTGAAGGCGAAGTCTCCAATGGTCCGACCACCTCAAGACCTGCACGCTGCGAATGCTGTGATAGCGTCCGAGCTCGTTCCAGACCTAGATGCTGTTGTTGTTGCCCAAGAGTTGCAGGACCTCTGTTCGAAAGTGGTGAAGCTGGATGCCATTCCTCGCTCGCAGCCAATCCCTGATCGCTTTTTGAGCGCTCGATGGGCTGTGAAGAGAAGGGTGAAGAGGTAAATGACTGGGGAAACTGGTGGCTGGACGGTAGGGATTGTTGTTGGGTGGGTGGTGGGATCCCACCATGCTGGAGATGCCGAGTGGTAGGTGTGCCTCTCTGAGGCAACTGACTTGTTTGCTGGGAAAGATGTCGAGAGTGCTGGTGTGAGAAGGGTGAGAGTTGGGAGGGTGAAACATGCTGAGAAGAGTGACGTCCATGACCCTGCACGAGACCCACCCTCGAGGGTGTGGCGGTCTGAAAGGGCCTCCTTGTAACCTGAGGTGGCTCTACATCGTCCTCCGTGTTATCGTTCATGTGAATGTCTTGCAGTTCTTTGCTCGGGTATTCAATCTGTGAAGATGGTGAAGTTCCTGATCCCATCTGAGCGCGATCTTGCGTAGGCTGAAGCAAGAATGGGTTTCCTGGTTGATGCGTACGCTTCATGGCACTTGCAGGTCGCTCGACTCCCGACACTGTTTGAATGAGCGTGCTACCAGAACTCGTGCGCTGGGTGGTTTGGAAAGGCTGCTCTTGGTCATTCACCTGATGCGCTTGTCTCCGCTCGCCTTCCTGCTGGATGATATTCTGCTGCTGAAGGATAACAGCAACATCTTCGTCGTCATCCAGCATCTCCGTACTTCCATCAACCTCCATATCCATGTCGAGACTTTCATCAATGGGCTGCTGTTGCTCTCGATAGGTCTTGAGGGAACGAACATTTGTCGGGAGCGTTCTACCTGCTCCAAAAGTCGGCGTGCGCTGAATGTCATTGAACGATGGGGTGGTTGGTTGGTTGAACTGCGACTGTATGGGCGATCGTGCAAACGCCATGCCACCGATACCTCTGTTGTTCCCATTGGTAAGATCCGACGACATCCTTCGCAGGTGATTGGTTGTGCGTGGAGAGCTAGGTATATTATCCTGCGGAAGATCTGACATGCGATCGGATGTTGGCATGACTGGAGAACCCATGGTTGCTACAGACGCAAATCGCGGCGACGACAGCGGGCTTGCCACTCCTGACCCAACTCTTGCCTTGGCCATTGGCAGTCGAGACTGGAGCATTGCCGAGCCACCATTTGATGGCACGGGCACACTTGACCGCTGAGCTATTGACATGCCATTGCTCTGTTGCAGGAGAGGACGTTGAGTTCTAGGCGGTGCAAGCGATGTATGTGCATGCGACACTGAGACGGAAGAGCTCGAAGCCTGATTGGTGGCATTGATACTAGAGAGACTATACTGTCCTTGTCTCGCCTGCCAAAGGGCATCCCTTGCAGTCTTGGAGCCAGCATGTTGATGGTGCGACACTGAGTGAGTGTTGGACGTGACACGCGATAACGACGACTGTGAAGGTTGACGATACAAGCCTGCGTTTGATTCCGTGTGGAGATCTTGTTGTGAGTAATGAAGCGTTTGCCGGTGGGATGGCGAGGCGTATTGCTGACGATTCTGCTGCAACGGAGATCCTGAGAATTGATCAGCAGAGGGTCCTGAGTTTGTACGCGGTATATTGACAGTTCGGACTTCAGAAATGATCTGATCGCCTCGGACCATCTCCATCCGAACCTCCTCGCCAAAACCGAACCGATCTGCATTGGCGTTTATGGGTGCTTCGGACGCTGGTCTCTTCACCACGGGCACACCTGTCTTTTGTTGTTGTCGATATACTGTGGGCGTTGGAAGGGTCGTCGGTCTTGCCACTTGATTCGACTCATTTTGGACTTGTCGTTGCTGTCTTTGAGAGTCTTCAGCTCGAGCCTGGCGCTTCTGTTTATGGTATGCTATTAATTCCTGTTCAAACTTTGGTTTGGTCGTCAGCGACGAGCGAGGAAGTGATGTTGGGCAAAACCCGCTTGTAAAAAACGGGTCCTGAAGAATGGTATTGATAGAAGGTCGTTGTTCTATTCATGCAAATACAAAGAGATAGATACAGTGGGTTAATATTATCATGGTGAGTTGTTTGTACGTACAGATGAAAATTTCAATAGGCGCACGGACGATGAGCCCGAATGGAGAGCGAAAGGGAGGGGGGAGAGAATAAATTCATACCTGGCTTGGGAGATAACAAGGCTGTAATCAGAGCTTTTGCTTCGTTCGAGATGGGGATATCTTGTGGGAACGAGTAATTGAGCTCGCGAATATTCCTATGGACGTGGTACAAAGCAAGCTCACGTTAATTTGTTGTCCGTGCATCTGCGTGTTTTATTGCAATTCCATGTTGACATCAAAGGATGTGTTTCCTTACTTGTAGATCGACTTGACATCGCTTGTTTGGAACGGTGGTTTGCCAATCAATAATGTATACCTGAAAATCACCATCAGCAATACAAGAGTCAGAATCAAGGCATTGTGTTGATCAGCAGCAAGTATGTAGTGACAATAGCAAGGGGACAATAAAAGAGGGACAGGGTGGTGGGGGATGACAGGGAATGGTCATGGGAAAAGAGAGAGCAAGGAGGAGGAGGAGGGAAGGGGTTGGATCGGGCCAAAATACAGTCAAGGCAGCAGCTACAACAAGGAGTGCGGGACTATTCGACAGAATGATGGGGTAGTGGCTTTTGATCCCATTCAAGCTGATCTGCCTACTTTTTTGTCTCCACACTTTGTAGTAAGATCATGCAGTGTACTCAAGCGAGGTGTGTATGTGTATGTGTGTGTGTGGGGGGGGGAAGAGGAGACAGTGGAAAAGAGGAAAAAAAGCAGAATAAAATAAAACGACTTACATGATGCATCCCAGCGACCAGATGTCGACCTCGAAGCTATGGCCAGTCGTCTCAAACAAAATCTCGGGCGCGATATAATTTGGTGTACCACAAATCGTTCTTGATAGACACATAATCAGATAGAAAGATAGAAAGATGGATAAACAGTTAAAATCAACATGACAATGCAATATGTTGGCCATGTGTCTGGCAGACCTAGTTCCCCTGCTCCCCACTTGGCTCCGTTTGATTGCGGGTCCCCTACCTTTTACGATCATCTGCGTTGAGAAGTACCGCTGCAAGTCCAAAGTCGCCCAATTTGACGTGCAGATCATGCGACAAGAAGATGTTGCCAAGTTTGAGATCGCGATGGATAATCTTTTCCTGATGGAGGTAGACACATGCCGAAACAATCTCCTTCATGTAAAAGCGTGCCTCTGGTTCTGTCACCACCTTGCGACGCTTCAGCAGATCCATCAGTGTCTAATTTTTTTGTTTTGTTTGTAATGATTTTGTTCGACAAATATATGTTGTGAGTAAGCATGAAGAGGCCTTTGTGTTTCTCATCCTCCTTCCTTGATACATGTAATAAAGCCCATAGTACTCCAAGCATAATGTACCTTGCTTTCGCACAATTCCATCAACAAGTAGACAAAGTCATCGTCCTCGAAGCAGTTGAAATAACGGACAATATTCTCATGTTGCAAAGATTGGTGGATCTTGATCTCTGCAAAAAGCTATCAGGTTTAAGGAAAAGAAAAAAACAAGGAATATTTTCAAATGTCAGATCAGCATTGTTACAATGGTTATTATCCCTTGTACACAACAAACAAAAGCAAAAAAGAGATCGCCAGGAAAACGAACCTTGTGTTTTGTCTTGGACGAGCTAAGTTCCACCTTCTGGATGACCTTGGCAGCATAGTGGGCTCCGTCCTGATCGATGAGCTCGTAACAGCTTGCAAAACCACCCTATTTTTTATGGGTACAAAAGAATCAGCAAAAAAATAAAAGAGAGATGTTTCGCTCAAACCACATCCTTTTTATACATTATATGACAGTATTTTTTTTCCTAGGGTTTCTCACCTCTCCAAGGGATGGTCCACGGGTATATGTTTTGCGACTGTTGGCATCAACGATGGTTTGCGGAGGAGGAACCCGAGGTGCCTTTTCTTTTCGTTTGCCTTTTGGTTTGTCGGCTAGTGGTTCTACGGTTGCGGTTGCGGTTGCTGTTGCACCACCTGCTGCTGCTGCTGCTGTTGTGGTTCCTCCAGGACCAGTTGCAGGAGCTGGCGTGCGACGGATAGCAGTTACTGTTCTTCGTGGTATTGTTGTGGGAGCAGCCATGGTTGTAGTAGTAGTAGTAGTAGTAGTAGTAGTAGTAGCGGTTGTGTTGTTCATGGGTTGTTGCTCTACACGGCGTGGAGACATGGTGTTGATATTATTGTTATTATTATTCCCACCGAGGGTTGAAGATAGCCTGGTCATCGCACTGGGTGGGTTATCGACGCCATGCTGGGCATTGTCCTGTCGTGAGGGTACAGCATGCTGGTACTGAAGTCGGCGACCAGTCCCTCGTGGCGCCAATGGGGTATTCATGCGATGGATTGCACGAGTTGATGGCCGAGAATGGAACTCAATAAGATGAATAACAAGTTTTAACGAGAAACAAAAACAAAATGTTGACCCCTCAAAGACAACAAGCAAGCAAGCAAAAGGAAAATGAGAGAATGAAGGAAGACTAGGGTATGCGAAGAAGGGAGGGTATGTACAATGCGAGAATGCTGAGGTTTGCGCGTGTGTCTATCGGGAACTCATTGGATGATTGAGTGCGATGGGTTGAGTAAAATTGTAATGGTACAGAAAAAAAAAAGACGCGCTTTACTCTCAGAAGAAGAAGAAAAAAAGGACCTCTTTCTGAATAAACAGAGTTTGAAAGGAAAAAAGGAACAGAAAAAATACGCTGGTCCCCAAGGGAACGTATCCACCCGCAACAAAAGCCAAAGAGCCTTTGTTGCCCTCGAGAGAGTGAGAGACAGAGAAAGTCAAATCAGAACAAGTGACGCAAAACCAAGAGTCAATGTCAGACATGAACCAATGCTTCAGCAAGGCACCATTGGACAAAGGATGACTTTATGACCCCTAGAGGGAAAAGACAAGGACAAGGGGGGGAGAGGCAAAACAGAGAAACAAGCTTTGTTCCTGAACGGGAAGCCCTGTCTCGACGGGACTGTATGACAAATTGGTTCCCTTTTCTTTTATCTTGTACGCCTCTCCCTCTTGTTCAACCCCCCTTTCTCCATCCTTCTCCACAGTCGATGGAGGTTTACTCTCTTTCTCTTCTTCTTCTTCTCTCTTTTAAACAGAAAGGGAGACAAGAAGAAGAAACAAAGAAACACTTTCATCGAACACTTAAATAGTCGACAAGGATGGAAGTGACGAGGGATAGAGAGACAGAAAGTGAATTAACACTGTTTTCCTCTTCGGTTCGTCCCACTCCTGCTCATCCCACATGACCCAATGCATCGTATCATTCCCAATATTATCCCATCCCCCCCTCTTTCTACCAGTTGTTCAATTTCCTGCAGCCCTCTGTTCCATCCCATACATTTCAATTGGATGCATTTTAAGGAGCCCTCGTTGTGTTGTACGTATTGTGTGTGTGTGTTGTTGTGGTTGGGATGTCAATGCTACTATGGTACATATCAATGGATCAACGCATGAGGACTGCTCACAAGTTTCTTTAGGCTACAATGACATATACAGGAACAGACAAAAAAATATAACTCTCGGTCAATATCCATCATATCATTGCACCAAATCACAAACTAATCTCATTCATCTCTGCTCACCAGAAGGAGCACCCAGAGTGGTGCCAGGTCCACCAGGGACAGCAGTGGGAACAACGACCTCTTCCTTGGCCGGGATATCCTCTAGTAGTGATAAGATAATAAACAAATAGTGCATGGTGATAAAAGAGTGATTGTGATCAGTATCATATGCTACTCGAGTGTGATAAAAAAGATGTCTCTCGTCAAGTCAATTGAGTAGTTTTCCTGTATTGCTGGATAACGAAGAAGAAGAAAAAAAAAGTCGTTCAGCCCTACCCTTCATCGATGTGTCACGAACACCACCAGCCTTAATAAGAGCTGCCTCAAGGGCTGCCTTGACCGACTTGCCACGCTGTTGTTCCTTCTTCTTTGAGATCACACGGATGTGTTTCACAGTGTTGGCCGAAGCAGCTGCCTTGGCAACAGCTGTAGTTTTGTTTGCCTTGAGAGCCTGTTTCCGCACTCGCTTCAACTTGTTGAGGTTCTTCTTGGGCCGGGAGATGTTGTTGCGGGTCACCATTGTGCACTTGTCTGTCAAGAATTGTGTAAATGCCTGTAATGCTTGTTGAATGCAAAAAATATAAAAAAAAAGAAAAGACAAAAAATTCAAAACAACGAACACGTGACCACTCACACAGCCTCTGAGGCTGTGCCGATACGTCCTGATCCTCAAAAAATGAATGTGTTCCACGAATGCAGTCACGAACTCGACTTCGGCTGAGGGAAGGGCGTGCGTGGCATGGGCGAAAAGGATGCAAATGTGTTCTGGCTGACGCGTCTTCGACCTAGCGCTGACATTTAGGCTGAATGGAGAACGAGACCCTTTGTTAGCGTTACCTTACTTCAACATATAATTCGACTATTCATTGTCCAATTCCACATTTCTCCTTCGCGCTTTTCTTTCTTTTCTTTTTTTTTTTTTTTTTTTTTCCTTTCTTCCCGTCTCCTTCCTTGTAAACCCGTTCAAGCAGGGGAAAGACTGATTTTTTTTCCTCTGAAATTTTTTTGGGCCGTTGTTTCGCAGTGACCCTTTTCTTCTCCTTCCTTTTTCTTTTCCTTTTATCGCTATCACTCCCAAGCAACGCTCAATGCCCCCGTACACTGTGGTTGCCAGCATGGATCCAGAGCTGGCTCACAACTGGGGCGACCTTTCCTCGTCGCTCGCCAATATGTTGCCATACAGCAATGTGTTGAGCGCAGAGGCAGCAGAGATGCTTCAGAACATTATCCAAAACTTCAACTTGTGTGTACAAGCAGAGGAGTGGGCTCCAGGAGCCGCATTTTGGGCTAAACAACTCAACAAGTATCTTGATCTCAAGTACACTCTTCCACTTGAGACCCGTGTCAGCTTTGCCAGAGTCTTTTTTGAGCTTACAGTGGCTCCTGGAATGGAGATTTCTCTTGTCGAGTACTGGGCAAGATATTGCCAGAGACTCATCAAGTACGTATGCCTTACATCCTTTATCTTTTTTTTCTTTTGCTGTATTTTTACAGTCTTCTATCGAACCGTGGCTGATACTAGTATCTTTTCTTCCATTTGCTGATAATGTCATAATGGGGTTCAATAGGAAGAAAAAGCTGATCGGTCCCAAGGACCTGACGCTTCCATGGCGTCCACTATTTGACCTACTTGAGCGTGTGCTCTTTACCAAGAATCGTCAGCGAGCTTTGCTTTCTGAATCGTATGCAATGTGCGGTGACAACGACGTGAATGCTGCCGTCGTTTTATAATTGATGTCGTCATTGTCCTTGGGCTGAGGGAGAGCTAACAGGCTACCTGTATGTGTGTGTATGTGTGTTTTTTTTTCCCCTCACCGATCCATAATCTAAATAGAAAACGTATATCAAGCGTTGTACAACTCGTCGGTCACGCGCAAAGATTTTTCCCGCAGACAGCGTCGCGGGAGATCCTTGAAGAGTTTTTGCCTCGGTTCAGCACAGGCGATCTTCCAGAGCTGCTCAAGGCTCAATCCTACCTCTCGACGTTCTTGCCAACACATGATGCTCAGGCCATGACACCGAAAGAGTGGATCCCCACTATCTTCAAGGTCTGGTCGATGGTGATGCGATCGAATGATTATGATCGCAACTTTATTTCATTGGTGGCACGTACAGCCGAGGACAACGTCGCCACGTACCCCCTCTTCTCTCAGAGCCAGATTCGAGCTGTCTTCACAGCTGGTATGCGTACCATGGATCTCCCTGTCGGTAGCAACACTCGTTCGGCTGGAACAATTGATACTGAAATAGGCACGTTGCACCGTGCCGTTAGTCGACAAGATGTAAGGACTTGGCCCTGAAGAAGAAGAAAAAAAGGGGATGGCCAGTTGAATTTTTTCATACTCGTAGGAGATTGTTTTATTTTTTTATGGCGCTGACACAACATATTTTTATCCGCAATCGTAGGTTCGGCTTAGGATGTTTGCAAAGTTCATAGTGTATACAATCAACCCTCGCGCTGAAAAAGAATTCCCAGAAGACTCGTCTTTGGCTCATCTCAGTGAGTTGGTACAGGCTACCGAATCATTTTACCATCCTTCCAATGTTGGAGTTTGGACGAACCCTTTGGCATCGTTCATCCAGACCTTAGCCTGGGAGTGGTTGAAGCGGCTCAATGATGGTGAGTAGATTACCCTGACCTGCACTTGCGCCTCTATAGCTCTTACCCAATTATAATACTCCTTTACTCATACCACCACCACCCATTTTTCTTTTGTTTAACAGAAAAGGAAGAGACTTGCAAGACTCCGCATGATCTACGTTTGACTCCAGAGCTTTCGGCCAAGTTTGCAGAGATAATAAGAGGAGTCACCTTCCTACTCATGTTTTCCAAGGATCGCCAGGCTGTTGCCCACAGCCACGAAGCTCTGCGACTGTTGGCTTGGATTGCCCCAATCAAGGTTATTCCAGGTGTATTGGAGCGAGCATATCCGTCCTTGGAATCACTCACCGAGACCCATCGGACCACAAGTGTCATCTCTGCACTCAGTGCCATGTCGTTGCCACTGTTGAATCGCGACAATTTCCCGCAGGGTGGTAAGCATCTTGCACCATTGTTGCAGCTTACTATCCCGGGTATTGATGCCAATGATCCAATCAAGTCGACCGTCACCTTGATGTTTGTCGCTTCTGCTCTCTCAACAGTCCTGGTGCATGACATGTCGTCTTCATCTATGGGAGGATCTAGCGAATGGGGTGGAATGGAGGAAGAGTCGTTTGAGACAGGTGAGGTCGTTGACATGGAACTTGAGGATGCCAAGCGAAAGGCGTCTACCATCGAATTTGAAGACTGGCTAGCCAAGCTATTGCGCCGCCTCATCGTTCTCGTAAGTCCAGCAATTACCTCGAGTTGCATTATCACTGGCATGTCCAGCGTATACATTTCTAGATGCCTTACAAAATTGGATTTCTCGTTTTGTTTATTTCATAGTTTGAAAACCTCCCCGACGATAACATGGGCAGTGGGCGAGGAGCTATGGAAAAATCTATGCAGACGACAGTAACGGTAAGTTTTTATACATTGGTCGCCTGCACATTGTACTACAACAGCAAAAAAAACTGACATCAAGTGATGGTGTTGTACTGCATTCTTTTGTTTAGTACTCATTTGATATCCTCTTTAGCAATCTGTCGCCCAAGCTCCGTGATCATGTCACCAAGACAATTGTAGACTTTATTGCAGAGACACCACTGACCAGTGCAAGTAAAGCAACGTCAATGTTCATCTCCACTTGGGCTTCCAGCAACCGAAACACGAGTCTGAAGAAGCTTTGGCCCATCTGCGAGCGTGAGATCCGTTCCGAGATTGAACATGGTGCAAGCTCTATTCCATCGGTGACCTATTCCGACATTCAGCGGGACAAGACTCTGTTTTTCTACCAGCAAATCCTCAACAAAGTTGTCGTGAGTTCAGAGGTGCTTGGTCATCGCCAGGAAATTATCTCTCTGGCCTCGTACATGATTGAAAAATGTCAGGGCCGTCGTGGATTCAAGCTGGGTGCCAAGCTACTTGGCAATACACTGACTAGCATGCTGTCTGTCTTTCCGCTCGATATTTCTGCCTTTGACAGCGAGCAAATGAATGACCCAGGTAACTTTATGTCTCAAGGAGTCGAAGAGTTTTTTTCTCTTTTGTTTGGACATGTATTTCTCGGTATTAATCTCGCGTAATGGATTTCTACTCTTTTTGTTAGAATGGGTTAACGAGTCTCATAAATATTGGGGGCAGCTGGCAGAGCCTGGTATTGATAACATCCAATGGTATATTCCGACCCAGGAACACATTGCCTTTGCGCTAGAGCTGGTTGATCTTTTCTTGGTGCCAGCCATTGCCAGAGCCAGAGAGCTCATGGCCAAAGCCAAGAATGAACCGATTTCGAACGGCAGCAGCAAGCAGCTTTCAATTGATCTGTGTAAAACCATCACGGTCATTAAAGCCTTTGTCAAGGGGCTGATCACTTTGGTGGATGACGACGGTGACAGCCCAATATCAAAGCCACACGCTACGGATGATGTTGTATCCACGGTCCCTAACAAGCCAGTGGAGGCAATGTACCTGCTCAAGGACAAGTCCGACCCACGCACTGTCAAAGTACGCAAGATCCGTCATGAGCTCGGACTCGTGCTTCACGAGCTGATGGCTTTTTTCCACGAGTCGCGAGAGGATGATGTCGAGAATATCAAGATTGTGGTCAAGGTACTCCCATGCCTCTTTTTTTTAAATTTACAAATCATTCCCTTGCCCCCCCCATCCCATAAATCGGCCATATCAACTAACAGACTTATCGACTCTCTTAACGATACAGACAGTAGGAATTTACATGGCGAACCGAGGTGTCGAGCGTGTAGAAGAAGAAAATCAGCGCCGGAGCTATGCTTATTTAAAGCGATCTGTGCATATCCCAGGCGACAGAAAATTACTCTATCGTATTCTCCGCGTCCGCCGTGCGTACTGTCTCCATGTCCAGCGTCTTCGCTTCAATGCTCTCAGCCGACCAAAGACTATCCTCCATGACTCGCTCCTCGAAGACTTGACCGAGCTGTCGCTCGGACGGTATACTGAGGTCCGTAAGGCTGCCCAAAGTGCGCTTGTCCGATCCATCAAGTGCTTCCAGGGAGCCAAAGGGCTGATTATTCCAACTCTTCTCAAGGCACTTGAGAGCGACAACCAGGATAGTGATAGAATGAAGGGTGCTCTCTTCATGCTGAGCAGCCGTTGGCTGATGCTGCCGTTGCTGCGTGACTGGCGATATGCACCAGAGTACATCATGCGTCTCTGCAATGCCCACCATCAAGACAAGCCCAGCATCCAGTTGATGGTCCGCAAGAACTTTATGGAGTACCTGACCAACCTGACCAACCTCTCGCTCCGCGTCCTAGTGAGCACCACGTTACAACAGTCCATCACACAGTTTGCCACGGCACATCGTCTTCAAACCGATAACGATGTGAAGACTCGCCTGAGCGCCAAGGTCAAAGAACGCCGGAACAACGATCTCAAGGCATTTGACAACTTGATAGCATTCTTGACCGAGGCTGCCCGCAGCCCGACACTACACTGGCGATACCAGACAATGGCCATCAGTGTGCTCGAGGTACTGAACAGGCCAGAGATGGCTCCAACACCAGAGCTGGCCGAGTACTACACATGCGCATTACTGTCAGAGATGCCACCGATCCGAAAGGTTGCCATCGGCAGTTTGACGACCATGCTGGTGCACATCAAGCTGCGTTCGTTTTCAAAGGGAGACGTGTATAGCTTGGTGGTCCGCAAGTCGGCCAACCCACTCCGACGGACAGTGACGCTTCCGGATCAGGTTCCTGATGACTTTACGTGGGAGTACCTGAAAAAGTCGGTGACAGAGATTGATTATGACAACCCAGAGTCTAATCTACTGGACGATTCGATCGCTACTGGATGGTTGGTGTGGCCCAAGACATTCCAGGCCTATTTGCCTCGAACAGACGACTTTGAGTTCCCAGCGATCGATGCCGACAGCCAAGCCGCGTATGCTGTGATTGAAGAGGCGTTTGGAAAGTCTGAATTTTGGGAGTCCTTCATGGCCGTCATGTCGCAAGAACCTGTACGCGGTGAAGCCTACGACGCGTTTGTGAGCGAGCACGCACGGCTCTACAAGTCGGTGTTTGGCATGTGGGAAGATCGTTTCCTCGATGTCGTCGCACCGATAGCCGAGCGGCTGTGTCGACAGACAGACGACAAGAACTGTCAGCGTGCGTGCGCAGAACTGATGGCGGGCATGATCCGCGGCAGCAAGCACTGGCGTAAGGCATCTTTGGATCGCATGTGGCGGTGGGCGATCCCATTGCTGAAGCGGACGCTGCAACAGTGCACACCGGATGCTCTCATGTACTGGGAGCGGTTTGTGCACTACACGTGCGCACAGCGCGACCCGCGTCGCGTGCTACCCTTGATCACGCTCATTTTTGGTACGCCGCTCGATGTCGAGTCGACGGCAGCGTTTTCCGAGGCAAAGAATCTCTTCTTTACGAATGCGATCCGCACCCGGTGTTCATGGCGCATCTCGCTGTTGACGCCATCGTTGCGCGAGACATTGTTGGGTCATGTAGCCCATCCGTACAAGCAAGTGCGTGAGATTTTGGGCATTGTGGTGGATGGTCTTTTCCAGGACAGTTTCCACCCTTCGTACAAGAGTGTCCAGGAGCTGATGCTTGATCTTGGAACGCATCACCCAGACAATGTCGAGTCTCCAAGACTCATGCAAGGTTTGGACGAGCGTAGCCGTCGACAGATTTCACATCTGAAAGAGTCGTTGGAAAAGTGGCGCGCTGAACGCGTGCCCTCGGCTCAAGGATCCTCCGACTATTCGAATGCTGGCAAGACAGGTAAAGAGGATGTGTTTTTTTTTTTTGTTTGCTACTTTTGAATGAGCAGCTGTTAAAACTTTTCCTTTTTTGTTTATGGTTTGACAGTGCTCTCATGGATGCATGCGGCGCTTTCAGGGGCTCGTATCCAAGCAACCTATGGTCTGGTGTACCCATTGTTCTCCGAGGTGCTTCAGATGCAAGATGTTGCAGATGATCAGGACCTGCAACAGATGGCGACACTGGTGTTGTGGAAGATGGCCAAACTCGTCTTCCCGCCGAGCCAGGTGCCAGAGTTGGTGGATCTCTTCTGCAAGACTCTGCATCTTGCTACGACTTCCAACTGGCACATCCGCAACAACCTTTTGCCCGTCGTACAAATCTTCTTCTTCACCAACCTGTTCTCCATGAGCGTCGAAATGATGGTCCAGGTCTTGGACGCCATCTCGGATATGTTGCTCGATCCACAGATTGAGGTAAGAATGACTAAAAAGAAAGGGAGAAAAGAAAAAAAAAAAAACGACCGCTGACACCTCTAAAAGTCGTTATAGACAAAAAAAAAGACTAACTTGAATTTTTTTTGTTTGTTCAAAAACACAGGTTCGACAATTGGCAGCAAAGACATTGGCAGGTATTGTACGCTGTTCACAACGCGACGCTACTCAAAAGCTGATTTCGAATTTCGAGACATTATTGTCGACGCCTCTGCCATCGAGGAAGCGTGCTCGTGACACCTCCGACGCTGCGAATGCGATTGGTAAAAAGGCGCCGTTGCCCGAAGGCTATACAGAAGCAGTGTTGAAGCGCCATGCAGGTGTTTTGGGACTGGCGGCCTTGTTGGAGGCCTTTCCTTATGAGGTACCGTCGTGGATGCCGTCCGTGATGGTGCGTCTGGCCGATTTCCAGTCGGATCCTCCACCCGTTTCCACAACGGTCAAGAAGGCGTTTGCAGACTTTCGGCGAACGCATCAGGACACTTGGCATGAAGACCAAAAGATGTTTGATTATGATCAACTCGAGGTCTTGTCCAACATGCTCATCTCGCCCAGTTATTATGCATAGAAGGAGGGGGAGAAAAAAATAATAACATGGGATGTTTTTTTAAGCGAGAAAAATATCGGAGAAATGACAACAGGGAGTAATAAAAATAATAAAATAATAGTAATAATATGAAACCTATACTCCTCTCCACGAAATAGGAGGAGCCAAGCGTCAAAAAAGACGAAGCGGACAAATAGTCGACACGGAGGGGGAAGGGGATTTGACTGACATTTTCACGACTCTAATGGGACCAACTCTTATACATTTTGGATGGGATAGATTGATGAGGGTTGGGGGGAAAGAACGTATATAAACATGACTTTATGTTCTTCATGAATAAGCGAAGACTATACAACTGTACCGAGGGGGTAACAAAGTGAATGAAGGGAGAGGGAATGGATCAAAATTGTGGGTAGGAAGGGGACATGACGAGAAAAATAAAAAGGCATTGACAATCAATCTTGGAGAAAAAAAATGAGGAAGGGTGCTTAGAGAGTCTTTTCAATGAAGAGAAGTCTGTTGACAGTTCGTCGGTCAAGACCGCGGATAGCTCCAGTGGTAGCAGTTTCCCTCAGCTTGTTGTAGACAGCGGCAGGAGTGGTGAGGTTGTCGCGTGCCATGTACAGAGCAGCCATACCTAAGTAAAAAAAA